>JAVFBW010179568.1:0-10747 GCA_034783835.1 Mopalia ciliata
TGTTTAACGTCGTACTCAAGGGTATTTCACTTATATGACGACGGACAAAAATAAAGAACATCACAAACAAATCTGCTCCCCGTTACCCTTTAGAACACCAGGGCAAAAGAAAACAACCATTTTTCTCGCCTCTTATGATCGACTGAGGAAGCCGAGGGAGTATTCTGCAGGGCCATGACCCACCCGCTCCCTCACCGGGCATTTAATACACAGATAACCCCTCACTTAAATATCAAATTTAGTTATTACTTTTAAATAATTGGAACTATTGCTACCCAGTTTATATATCTCATCCTGTATTAAACCGAGGGCTTAGTTAAATTTGCTTTAAACTTTTATCAACGCTTATGCTGTTTTATAACGGATGGATATCACTATGGAATAGATCAGAAAGTAAACTAGAGGACGATCGATCGTGGTAGCCTTGCTGGGTTAGTTTGATATAGTGGAGACCGCACTTTATCCACTTAACCCAAATCCCACAGGGTGTGGAGATTTTGTAAGGAGGTACTTAACTCAAATAAACGTCAAGGATCTTCATACCTCCTAAAATTACCATTCTCTTGTATTTAGTCTTTTTCTTTGTAAGAACGCATAGTAATAATTTTTACGTTAATAATAAAATAACTGAGAAATTTATGCAATGGAAAAATAACCCCGATTCTCCCTGTAGATAACTAGCACTATTTCAGCTATCTCTAAGTTTGAATTTATTTATCGATTATATATTTTTTTGTCTTCCAATTTCATTTATTGAGACATCGTGTTTTTTGCTAACGTGTGAAGGTGAAAATGGAAACGTAACATTCATCGCATGTAGGAACGTTGTCCGGATTATGTATAAATTTGTTTTTATTATCGATTATATGTTTTTATCTTCCACTTTCATTTAGTGAGACAACAGAATTAATTTAATGTAAGTAATGGAAAGGTACCATTCATCGCATGTAGGAACATTTTCAGGATTCTTACATGTATCGAAGAAGACTGAATGTTGAATGTCTTAATCACAACAAAACGCAATACGTTTTTTTTCTTGGTATTTCCTGGGAAAAGAATGTCACCCATACAATCTCATAAAGAAGGGTGGCTAACCGAGTCGATGAAATCAACCTTCTGTAGTTATGGGATCAGTTAACACTTAAGTGAAATAAATGCCGATGGTACCAAGTATAGATTTTGTTGACTTTGTAGCAAGATTGACTTCATTTGGACGATGTTTTCGTTCTGAGGTCATTATTCTCACTAATTGCCCTTTGTTTCAAAATTATTATTTAACACTTTAACAAATAAACAAATAGATCAATAGTAAATGAATTACTTTGTCTGATTTTGCAGTTAGGTAAATAACTAAGAGGTCACTATCTGTTTAAAAAAAAAAAAAAAAAATTAATCTATTCAGTTTGTTTGGTCAGTAAGTTATTTATCTTACATAAAATCAGCACATTGAAAGTAAAGTTTTCATTAAACAAATTTATACTGTATTCCTTTTTCAGACACCGTCGTACAGTCAATTTGATCGACTTTTCATCATTCCCCAAATCTCTGTCAGACAAATAAAGCCGTCTGACTCAGATTTTTTTTACACAGATTGTGTTCAATAAAGTCGCATCAACAGACGGATGAGTGCTCAATATCTTTACGGCAATACCTGGAAAGACATTTCTAACAGGATCTCGATCTGCGTCTTATTTCTATGTCTGATATTTGTATCTTTGTCTAAACCAATTTAGACTGAATATGGAACCCTTTCACTGCTGTACATAGCATTTTACAAACAATGTGATTTATCAGTCTGTACATCATTGTATTTAACAGTATATAATTATCGTTGAACTTGCATTTGATGCATACCTGATGCAAAAAAGGATAGGTGATCCGCCTCGTTAAGGTTTATGTGGTGTTTTTACTCCAACAAAAAATAGTTTATATTAATTTAATATTAAGACTTTAACCTGAAGGCACCAACAATGGTAGAAATAAGTCGTGTAAGTTAGTTTTATTACAAGCGAAATGTTCTGAAAGCTCGTTCTTTTATTCTAGCTAAATTGACTCTGGAGAAAAACATATGTGCAAATTAAATAACTAGAATTATTTTAAATTAAAATTTAAATGTGTTTCAAAGGGAAATAGTACGCTTTGGGTTAGTTTCGAACGTCCACTGGTGAGGAAGAATGCTCACTTTTCGCTCTGTCGTCTCTTAAATACGACCGAAAGGCGAGGGAAAGCTATCCACTCGATCATTGGATATTTCTTTTGTAACTCCGGCATATAGCTGAGATCAAAGCAGGGGACTATAACTGTTAGGGGAAGCGACGAACCACTGGTCCCAGTTTTATATGAAGACCTTAACTTGGATGGGGTATTTATAAAGTGTACTGCATTTAATCCATTGTGTATTGTGTTATTGCAGTTCATTTCGGTTAATGGACTTTTTCTGTCCACGTTTTAGGATGTCGTGTGTAATTCGATGTGATTTAGTCTGGGGAGAGAGGTCCCTGGGTTTTTACTGCCGTAAGATACACTTCTGACTTTATAATACTAATTAAGTCAACACATTAGCAGCAAAAATCAAAACAGATTGAGGTTAATAACAGAGGTATACTGAAAACGGCATGTACATAAAGGGGTGTGGACAACCTTCAGCTATAATGATTATTTATTAATCTTCATTGCCTACATCGTAATCAGCATGAAATAAGGTGAAGCCAAGCGGAATCGCTTCACACGTGTTAGACATTCAAAACAATAGCTTTCTGCTTGCTCTCTTTTGTGATTTAACCTTACTATCAAGCCTGATTTTTTGTCAATTATCAGTATCTGAAGAGATAATACTTCTTTGTTGCTTTCCATAACAATGACCCATTATTTTGTCAGAAATGTAAGAATATCAATAATCCTTTATTTGTTCAATTACAAAGACATTCAATCCGATCAACCTTTTCTTTTAAGGCAACACATAATTTGTCATCAGATGTGCTTGTTTTGAAAGCTTTCTGCAAATGTGGACTCCCAAACCTTTTAATTCAACAATCAAGCGATAAACCTAGCAAACATATCAACAGCTGATTTTCAAGTAAGAGTTTCGTATTTTATTCAAAAACCAGCGACCCGCAAGATTCCATAAAGAAGAGAACAACGACGCAGGGCAATTAACCTGGGTCGAATTAACAAATTCATAAAATGGTCCCGTTGTCGGTAATTTACCGCTCAAACACTGTACTTAAAAGCAAGCCATGTAAACTCATTGACTGATTATCTAATAGGAAACAAGAGGGTCCGACTAATTACCCCAATTTAACCCCAATGTCTTTCCCATGCTAAACACAACCTTTTTTAAGCGATATTCGATGTCATTTTGATAAATTCAGAGGATAACATTCCTTTACCGATCGGATCGCCATTTTACCCAAATGCAAGGGGAAGTAACTCTGCCTTGCAGGGGAAATAACTCTGTGTAAGCGTACAGTGCAGTTTCCCCTGATTGACAATGCACCCCAATGTAAGACAGGGAGTAACAATAAAGACCTTTTAACCTTACACAACGCTTTTCTGATTGATATTCCACTGGTGAGAAATTCCAAAAGAATTATTAGTTTTACGGAACATTTGCCATTAAGCCCGATGTAAGTTAAATGTACACCAATGTCAAACAGGGAACAACACTATAGACGTTTTTACTTTACACGACGCTTTTCTGTTGGATACAACTTCATTTGTGAGAAATTCCGAAAGAAGTATTGGATTTACCGACACACAATATGATGAGCACACTTCCAAAATGCGTACAGTTTGTATTATTCACGTCACCGTACAAGACTTCGATTTCTAATATAACCCTCATTTGCCAACTTCTTCGCTTTCGCACATTTTACTATACCCCGTTGTCAATTCGTCTTAATAATATGCAGAAAATAAGAATATTTTCTGTGAATGCGTTATTCAAAAGCTGCTGAAATTACTCAATCTCCAACGTAAGTAGGAGTGTTTTACAAGATTGGGTGGTAGCCACCATGGTATACCTGGAAAAATTATCAAATAATCAGTAAACATCAAAAAGTGAGAATTAGACTGAAGTGTACATACATAGGTATTAAAACTTGTCAGTATACCAATGATTTATTTTGAATCTAACAATTGTAAATATTGCGTTCAAAATTAAGTTAGTTAGTTATTTAATCATTCATGAAAATCCAGCCTTTTAACCAATCTGCGCAAAAAGCCTGATGACAATATCGCCAGTAATGTCGCTAAACAGGTCCCTCATACAGCTGTGTGTTCGCGTGCCACCAGTACTAGGTTATTTGTTGGCTTTCAACCGAGAATGGTCACCAATGGGCCGCTTCAAGTAGGTGGGTTAGATGTAGAGAGAGCCGAGGAGAGCTGATGTCCAATGCTATCAATTCCAAGAAAGTTTCGCCAGGGATAGAATTATATGGCTGACTTTCGACAAATGGAGGCCAGACGAAGTCAAATCAAAAATGTCATATTTATTGGAGAACTACCGGATAGCTGTCTTACTGACAACATATGAATGCACAGCCCTATTAGTATTTAACAGCGATCAATGTAGAAGACATCCATCGAATTGACCGATATCTTACCCTACACAATTAGGGCGTTAGAAGGAAAACCTGTTAAGAAGTTAACCACTCAATGATGGAAATAACAACTTCAGTTGCTTATTGCAGTCCTCGTGTCATCGTTAAATTCAACTTTCAGACTTTTACTAATTCCCATACAAAGGCAGCATTTTCAACAGTTTAGTGTGTGCTTTCTTTGTCCTGTTTTTGTTTGATTTAAAAAACGCGTCACACAGTCGATTTGTCAATTTATTTATTTAGATGTGGACCAAATACACTTTCAGGGGTAGGGGCAGGCCCTTTTTTTTCGCGGGCAGCCATTCTGAATACATTGCGAGTTGTCTGTTTTCAGGTAAATTTCGTTGATGACGACATTGATATATTATTAACATGTTTGTTTGATTCATACTTTATGAAGGTACCGTAGGGACTCTTTTGGTTTTTCATGAATTTGGTCGCTGTATAAAATACCATTATTACTGAGGATTTATTGACTGCCAACGCCTCGTTAATATCAAATATACGAAACACCACAAGATATTACGTTGTTTGATTTAACCAAATTAGTATCTTACTAAATATAATGTTTTTCACCAAACATACGGAGATAAAGTTACCATTTATGAAATATTTCTGACCTTTTTTTCAAAACTAACATGGAATATTACCGATTTAAGAAATAAGTGATGTTCACTATAAAATGGTTTGACTAAATTTTTATCTGGGACGAGAAGATAAAACTGATAATCTTGACAATTTCTTTGTCCAGATGTGTGATACATTTCAGTTAAGTGCCTTAAAGTATTATTCTCGTTATATGCTCGGCATGGATGCGCTTATTAGGTGAATTCAAGCGACAGGGTGTCTTTGCTGTTGGGTCGCATGTCAGGATTAACTGAACGCTTCTTCAAGACATCCAATTTTGACACAGGGACATTGACCCATAAACACAGAATGTTCCCAAGACCACCTTGATCTTTTGCTTCCCGTCTGTCAATATCGGGTATATTGTTGGCAGAGTAGACAGACGACACCTTCATTTTAGTAACTCACATTCCGCGGACATGGCTTTCTAAGATGGTTGAACAATTTTACGTAAACACTTATTGGACATCTAGTAGACACCCATTGGACATCTAGTAGACACCCATTTTACACAAACGGAGAGCTTTATGAAGGAATTGTTACGCTATATCTCGGCACTCTATCTACACCTTATCTTCTCTATCCAAGGGTTATTATTCCGAGCTACTCTGCATTTCAGCACCTCTTGCCAAGGGTTACTACTCCGAGCTACTCTGCATTTCGACCATTGGCAGATAATTAATGTACAGTGATAGTTTCAGCTAAGTCATCTGGTGGATAAAACGATCAAGGTTCTAGTTAACTACCCCTGTTTACAGTTACATTCGCCGCCATTTGCACTAGCCAAATCTTCTAATAATACAACATCTGATTGGATGCGTAGAAGTTCATACGCATCCAATTAATTGCTTGCAAGCCGTCCCATTATATATGAATTATTTGCCAAGGGTTGAAATGCAGAGTAGCTCGGAATAGTAACCCTTGAATAGAGTAGTTTACACCCTAGCCATTTACTTTTTGTAAGTAGTTGAATAATTCCAGGCAAAAGTGTACGGAGCGCCTGTTTAAATAAAGCACCACTAGATATGCTGTATTCTCTCTCATTTGTCCCCTTTAAATTTGTGTGTGTGTGTTTTCTTCATTCTCTGTGACTGTTTCTGCTTTCTAAAAAAACGGCGGAAACCCGAAAGGAACCCATGTGAAACTACCCTGTGTTTGCCAGAGTTACCTCCTGTGACTCCCGAATGTACGACTTGTGACTAATTGCAAAAATATACCAAACAAAGTGTTGGCAACCTTGAGGAAAAATGATTACTTTTAATCTTAACCACCCGATCGTGATGCACTTACGTCCATCAAAATCAGTTCCACAATTCAGGAATCGACCGATTAGGCATTTCCAACAGACTTTACCAGCCAAGCTAGCCGTTTCCAACCTTTTCAATCATATAGCCATGAAGAGGGTATACGACAATTTGGCTTAACATAAACATGACCCGTTGTTTTGCCATGTATAAATAACAAACACAATCTCTCCATCGACTGTGATTCTCAATTACAAAGAAATTAAAGGCCTAAATAACTTGTTTCGATAAGGATAATCATACCTATGTGTCACACGTGCTGGTTCTGAAACTCACATTTGTGAAATAGTAACAAATCAATTATTCTAAATAATAATGTTATTATTCGAAATTAATTGACGATGTATTCTTTTATTTCATTATTTAAATTTTCGACAAATTGGTATTGCATCTAGGTCATGGCCAAACTCTATAATGCGAAATTTGCGGCTTAAATGTCCAGGGTATCTCCAAAAAACCTGATTTTCTATTTGACTGACATAATCTGTTATTGTAGACCAAAACAAAAAAATCGGGATTAATATTGCCCCCTCAAATCTGGCGTTCATTTTCATTTGTTTGCAGACAATGTTGTCCACTGTAAACCACTGATCATCGAAAAGACGTTAATATAGAAACATAAAAGCTGATTTTCTATTTGACTGACATAAGCTGTTATTGTACAACAACAACAAAAAAAATATCGGGATTGATATCTCAAATCTGGCGCGCATTTTAATTTGTTTTCAGACAATTTTGCCCACTGTGTACCACTACTGATCATCAGGAAGACGTTTACATAGAAATAATCTGGTGGCCGTTTTTTTCAGGGATAGAATTGTTTGCCTCACTTCAGACAAAATGTAGGCCAGACGAAGTCAAATGAAAATGTCATATTTATTGGAGAGCGAGCTGATAGCTGTCTTGTTGACAAGACATAGACTTACAGCCGTATTAGTATTTAAGGGTGATCAATGTAGAACAAATTGATCGAATTGACCGATATCTTGCCCTTCACCACAATGACATTATTGAATTATTTTGGATGGGAACTGAACCTGTTAAGTTAACACATCCAAGAGGGGAAACGACAACTACAGTTTATTAATGTAGAGTCATCGTCAAGAAGTTAGCTTCAAAATAAAAGCCCCTCACAGGCTACAAATTTCAACAAAAACACTCTTTCCAACAGTGAGTAAGAGCTTTGTTCTGTTTAAGTTAAAAACGGCCTCACATAGTAGATTGGTTATATGTCGTCTTGAACCGTAAATATCCTTCCTCGATGCTCCAGTGTTCAATGCTGTTAAAGTCGTGGTGCTAATAACATTGAGGGTAGCTGTTGTTACTTTAGGGACTGATGAATTGAAACAAAGACGAAACGCCATAATTGGTGGATCGATGGGTATCGGCATTAAATGTAGTGTTACACACAAAAAAAGAATGATTTATCTCGTATTTAGAACAGAACTTTCATAAACACATTCCATAACACCAAGTTATAGCTTGCTTTTCATGACAACACTACAGGACAAGGGCGGAGCGGTTTATAGTGGTTTAACAGGAATGGTATAACTAGCAATCCTTAAAAATCAAGGGCAATACTAAACTGTCTTTCTCTACTCAGGTGACAGACATCCATAAGAAAACAGCGGGGGAGACGACATATTGTTTGGTTAACGGGGAAGTGAGACTAATCATGGGCAAAATATTTCTGAAGCGTCTTAGTCTACTTTGTTCTCCCTTCAGAAATTTGACACTGATAAGAAGAGAGCCCCTTACAATTTTTTGCAATCTTGTGAACAAAGTATGTCTCTGTATCCTCATACATAATCGACAAAGACAGCTATTTATAGAGGGGAATACGTATCTTTAACTAAAGTCATATTTTCCTTAAATCTCGTTAAGAAACCAATTAGCAGCTTGTTAAAGAGATACTGTTAGAACTATCGGAAGTACACATTACCGCACATGGTACTAACCCTATAATTGTCAATTTCATTATGTTCTCTCCATCAACTAGCAAGGAGGTACTATAAATGTATTGAATAAAAATCCAAAAGGCGTATAAGTTGCCTTCAAACTTTACAATTTTCAATCATTTCGATGATAAATATAAATTTTTGTGATAAAAATCTATCTTGTTAACAATTCATTGAACAGTTTCCTTAGTACTTTCACAGTATTAAATAAAATATCCTGCACCTTGTATATCAACCAAATTTTAGACAAACAAATGAAAACAACATATTTCATAGAGAGATGTATCTAAGCTCAACTCCCGTCAGCATATAAAGCAAGTTGTTTCGAATTTGAATATAGTTTCAAGCCAATAATGATTTTATATTACCTAGTATATCCTATAAAGGAAAGTTGGACGATATTATACAAACATATGAAACAGTTAAAGCCTACTAATTCCTGCGGCGCCAAGAAGGTTTGTCTGCTGTCAAGGTTTATATAAATCCTAGTCATGAGTTATATAATCTATCACCCCGATGCTATCCATACAATGATTATTAAGGAGGTGATAAAGCTTTCGCGTGTTATGTGTCAATGAAATTTTTTCCTGTTTACCCAAACATCTCATTTATTCAGATTTGTCCACTGGCGCTATGTTTCAAATTTGTTTTTCCGGCCAATCAAGTAGACACAACTGCTTGATTAGCACCGTGTCTGTAAAGGCAAATTATTTCTGTCCACTGATAAACTATCGCCTTTAATATTATTTAATAATGATCTAGTAGGTGTGAGTGTGGTTAGATGTTTCTAGCATTTCTTTTTCTATGAAACAAGTAACCGAAATCAGTGTAACACGTCATTTGCTTGTATTTTTTTTTTTTTTTTTTTTTTTTTTTGTATAGAGGAGGAAGCAATTGTTATGCTGGTTATCATTTCCTATCACATTATTAAGATTTATGCTTATAAAGTAAATGCAATGTCTGTTTTTGTTTCTCATTCTTAAATTCGGGCAACGTATGAAATACTTGATTACTGAGGCTTTAACAGACTGTCGATTTTCTGGTCAATATCAAATGTAGGCTTTAACCTAAAACATTACATTGTTGACTTTAACAAGTGTGTCTTAATATAATTTTATGTTCCAAGCGTTTGATATTTAACTTAACATTTATTAAATTTTTTAAGGCTTGTTTTGGAACTTGATTATCTAGGACGAGATAATAAAAAAAAAACTGCCAATTCCGACTGATTTCTTTGTTCTGTCGAGAGAGTATTTCAGTTTAGCAGATGAAAGGAGTATCCTCCTTATGGGCTCGGTAGAGCATGGCTTCACTAATTAGTTGAATTCAGGTGACAGTGTGTCTGTCCTGTTGCGAGGCCTGTTGGGGTTAGCCGAATCTTTCTTCAAGCCATTCGTTACGACCTTGAGACACAAATAATCCATCAATAATTAATGATACCCGAAAACACTTTAACCTTTTGCTTCCGTTCGTCAATATCGAACCTCTTGTTGCCAGAATAGACAGACACTCAACCTACATATCAGCCACTTGCATTTCGCGGACACAGTTTAGAAAGGTTGAACAGTTAGTTTCACGTCAACATTTATCAGACAGCTATTACACACAAGTACCTCATTTACACCAGCAGGAAGCTTTATGAACGTCTTTGTATGATATATCTCCAACAGGTTCCCTTTACTTTAACTATGTATTTGTATTCTTTCATTCATGCAGTTTTCGGACTGTTTTTATGATACTCTTATCGATCACCATATGACCTACATTACCACCACTTATAGTTTGTTGTGACAGTTTATAGAAGATGAAGAATTCCGCCCAAATACTTATCTGACAACTATTAGACACAAGTACCCTGTTCACACCCACAGGTGGATTTATGGACGTCTTGTATTGATATACTCTCTTACAATTTTCCCATCGCTTTGATTGATTGATTGATTGATTTCTTCCATTTAAGCGATATTCTGGTCGTTTCGAGAATACTTCCATCCTAATTGAGGAGGACATGTATCAGAGGCTGGGTCGCCGTGATGAACTGATAATTGTAGATTATCATGTTAGTTAAGAATAACTTTGTACTTTCACTTTAAAAAAGGTACCTTGTTGGGAGACAAAAAATATGTAATCGATAAATATAAACAAATTTGAAGATTGTTGATTGATTGATTGATTGCGTAGTGTTTTACGCCACATTCAGCGGTATTTCAGCTATGCTGTGGCGTGAACATGTGGTCAATTTTCGATATCAGAGATA
>JAVFBW010179579.1:0-10746 GCA_034783835.1 Mopalia ciliata
TTGTGATGTTCTGTATTTTTGTCCGTCATCATATAAGTGAAATACCCTTGAGTACGACGTTAAACACCAATCAAACACCAATCAAACAAACAAACAAACAAACGGATCGGTCCATTCTAATTTCCGAGAGAGGCGGGAGGAGCACAGCCAAAACAGAGTTGGTTTTTTTTATACATATCTTTGTTGGACTAATTAATAATGTACTTTGTGGAAGCGGTTTCAGGGGATTCGCCTCATTTGGGAGTTTTTATTTGGTTCTGGACCAATCAGAAGTCCGCAAATAAGGGGAGTCGTAACTACAAACCATACCGTGATAAAGCACATTTAAGCACGAAGTATATTAAACATCAACCAATCACTTGTCGTTTGTTTAAATTTGGAACTGGTTTATTTCAGGTTACCTATTATACAGGGGGCAACATTCTCCTTTCTGGCGCCAACGTTTGCTATTCTCTCCCTGAAATGCTGTCCATTCACCGACGAGAGTAAGTCTTGTTTAACAATGTTACAACATATCAGACCCAAACACAATGTAGAACTGTTAATGTTTATTTTTCTCCGACCATTACATATAAATCAGCAACAATTATGGATGTTCAGCTGTCATTATGTGAAGCCGTTCGATGTCCCGAATGTGATCGTAGGCGTAGGGGACCCTACGTATTTATATGTTATAGTTATGGGCAAACTTGGGCATTATTAATTGAGATATTTTTTGGCGAAACATCCCACACAAACATGCCATCAATACATAGAACTGTTACTGTTTATTATTTCTCGGCATAGATAAGTATTTACTTATCGTAGACAATGAAATGTACAAGACATTTGTGGATGATCAGAAATAATTAAGTGAGTACCTGTAACTGGAATCCTTTCAAGTTTACAACAGAATTACCTGATAAAGTTTCTTCTACACTTCGCATTTGTGAGAATACTTCTGCCATTCTGGCAACATCTTTTTCGTCAGAACGGTCATCAACGTGCAAAAAATGAAAACTGGATGGGAAAAGATAATAAAAAAAGCCACACCCTGCACACAAATTAGAAATTTGTTGTGTTTTAATGTATTTAATTTGAAATGGCTATCACAAAAATATATTTTTCAGCTTTTAGAGTTGACAGATTTTTTTTTAATTTCTTTTTTTTATATAGTTTTGCCAATATACGTCATTTCTGCGTTCTTTTTGTTAAACATTCAGTAAAGCGATCTATTCAATAGAGTTTAATTGTTCTCTTGAAATTCACATCAACACTGTTTTCGAAAAACTAGCTCCTCGAAAACTGCTCTGATATAAAATCCTAAATCGTTGGTGTTGATTATTTTAATCAATGGTAGCACTTGATGAGGAACTAATAAAGAATTCAAGCACATCCTTGCCTATCAGAGTTAATGAGCGGATACTTTTAGACTACAGTACACAAAAATTATTTACAGTATACTTTTGTTTCTTTTAACGGTGCAAGAATCAGACCGAAGGCAGCATTAACATTTTTTGTGAAAATACTAGGATAGAAATGGTGGAGAGGGTAAAACTTTTGTCTCTAGACGCCATGCTCTAGTTCCGTGACCGCCTTGTGTGTAATTTATTGAGATCTAGTATAACGTATTAATAGAGCCGATTGATGAAGTTGAGCAACAACAATAATTGTCGAATTTTGTTTGGTATTACAGATAACTGTAACACAACGGTACCAGTTGTAGGAAGCGCGGAACACCAAGAGATTTGGCAAGGGAATCTTGCAGAGGTAAGGATTGACAGCTTACTCTCTCGATTGAGTTGTTACTTGTTTGAATGTTAATAGTTGAGCTGTGACATAGATACAAATATATCTAAATTTACACCTGAATACTTTCGTCATATAAGTGAAATACCCTTGAATACGACGTTAAACACCAATAAAACAAACAAATTAACAAATTATTTCACACATGTGTAAAAGGAATTAATTATTTTACATTTGTGAAAAATAAATTGACATGTAAAAAATAAAACCTATTGTTAACATATTTGGAAGAGTTTTTCACTTATGTAAGGGGGGTCAAACTCTTGTAAATATGTGAAATAAAATCTACCAAATCTATCTACATCTAAGTGAAAGTGAGGCTGTGTTATCATCGTGACAGGATTTTATTAAAGACTTGAGGGCTTGAACCATTGTTGACAACAGCTGACAACTGTTCTGAAACGCTGAACGCGATATCTGTAGCACCAACAGAATTACACTGCCGAGAGAAATCATTAAAAAGAAGTATTTCGATTGTACATATGTAAAATAAAAGTTGTTAATTAATTTTACGAGATGTGAAACTCTTTTTTACATAGCCCTGTGAGGGAGCGGGTGGGCTGTGGCCCTGCAGAATACCCCCTTGGCTTCCTCGGTCGATCGTAAGAAAAGAGGTTGCTTTCTGTTGCCCTGGTGATCGCAGAGCTAAAGGGTACCGGGAAGCAGATTTGTTTGTGATGTTCTGTATTTCTGTCCGTCGTCATATAAGTGAAATACCCTTGAGTACGACGTTAAACACCAATCAAACAAACAAACAAACTTTTTCACATATGTGAAATAAAATACAAATATCTAACTATTTCCAATGGATGCGATGTGAACTTTTTGTTCACATATGTAAAATAGTTAGATTTTAAAATTTTATTTGACATATGTCCAAGAGAATTTCAAATAGTAATGTTTTTATATTTCATTTACACATGTGAAAATGACATAGGTGAAAATAATGCTTCACATTTTATATTTCTGCTAGTGTCAATTATTGTTGGCATACACCGCTATCAGAGAAGTGAAATACGCTTAAGCACCCTTAAGCACGGGCAGGCGGTTGGGGGGAGCTTCATGTTGCCCTGATGCTCTCAGAGCTAAAGGGGAACAAGAAGCCGATCTGTGTGTGGTGTCCTGTTGTTGTCGTCCTGTATATGTCCGGTCCTGTTTTTTTTTTTGTTGCCAGTGCTGTCGAGGGTGCATTCCTTCACCCATTGGGCTGGCACGTCGTCATATTAGTGAAATATCCTTGAGTATGACGTCAAACCCCAATCAAACAAACAAACAAAACTTTAAGCATGGCGTAAAACACCAATGAATTAATCATTATGCTTGATTTAAGATCAGCCAACCACCTACCTACCAACCTACCTACCTTTCACCTACCTACCTACCATCCAACCAACGTACCTACCTACCTACCTACCTACCTACCATCCAACCAACGTACCTACCTACCTACCTACCAACCTACCTACCTATCACCTACCTACCTACCTACCATCCAACCAACGTACCTACCTACCTACCTACCTACCTACCTACCATCCAACAAACGTACCTACCTCCCTACCTACCTACCTACCTACCTATCTACCTACATACCTACCTACCTACCTACCTACCATCCAACCAACGTACTTACCTACCTACCTATCACCTACCTACCTATCACCTACCTACTTAACTAACTATATACCTACCTATCAACCAATCAATCAATCAATCAAACGACTGCTTACCTTGACAGATCCAGGGAGCTATAATGGTATCCATCATGCAATTAATCAATCGATCAAACGACTGCTTATCTTGACAGATCCAGGGAGCTATAATGGTATCCTTGGTGTTTTAAGAATCAATTAATCATGCAATTAATCAATCAATCAAACGACTGCTTACCTTGACAGATCCAGGGAGCTATAATGGTATCCTTTGTGTTTTAAGAATCAATTAATCATGCAATTAATCAATCAATCAATCGACTGCTTATCTTGAAAGATCCAGGGAGCTATAATGGTATCCATCAAGCAATTAATCAATTAATCAAACGGCTGCTTATCTTAAAAGATCCAGAGAGCTATAGTGGTATCCATCATGCAATTAATCAATCAATCAAACGACTGCTTATCTTGAAAGATCCAGGGAGCTATAATGGTATCCATCATGCAATTAATCAATCAATCAAACGACTGCTTATCTTGAAAGATTCAGGGAGCTATAATGGTATCCTCGGTGTTTCAAGAATCAATCAATCATGCAATTAATCAATCAATCAAACGACTGCTTACCTTGACAGATCCAGGGAGCTATAATGGTATCCTCGGTGTTTCAAGTAGCGATTGGTTTCAGCGGGCTAATGGGATTTGTGCTGAGATTTATCGGACCTTTGGCTATTGTACCAACCGTGACTTTGATTGGCTTATCTCTGTTTGGCGCGGCAACAAACTTCTGTGCTGATCACTGGTGGATTGCTGTTTTGTAAGTTACAACGTTTACAGAATTATAGTTGTTAAACTCAAAGAATAATATTTTCTAACAATATCTACGAGAAATTAGCTTTGGTGTGTTTCAAAGCGATCAATCAATGACTATAACAATGTACATTTTATAATAGTATTTTTACTTGAAGAGCAATATTTGTTTAAAATTAAATTCAAGTAATCTTATGTTACCGCCTAACAATAGCTAAGATGAACTAGCTTACCTGTGCTGCAAAGCAAAGCGGTAATCAGGTCACACATTCTAGGCCATGTTGGGAAACTGGTTGTGACACACGGGGGCCATTCTGGGTTACATCCACAGGGGCTCGGTACCATATAGACCGTCTATGTATATAAAAAAGATAAAGGGCAGACACTCTGAGTTCGACCCAGCTTGTACCCTGTTGAAATTAGACCGATTCAAATTCACTAATCACATAACATAAATGCATACCATCTGTCCCTGTGTGACAAATAGTTCATCTTCAAATCCTAATGAAGAATTGTGACGTTAATTATCTATGATTCTCAAACTTTGCTTGCAAACACAAAACTTTAACTTGTTTCTTTAATTAAGTCTACGGGCGCTGTATGCGCTTAACTGTGATGGATATGTCGATGGCTTAGTTCATATTATCCAATCACAGCTAACCACATACATCGCTTATGGTCTGAATTTGTTTAGGGCAAACAATTACGTGTTTGCAAGTAAAATAAGAGAATTTAGGCTAACTAACTAAGAGTGTCCTCCCTTCTATTATCTTTATCTACATAGACAACGTATCGAGCCCCTGTGGTTACATCCAGTATTTATTCAGAGGTTTCGGTCTGAGCCATATGTCAAAGTGGCGTTAAGACCTCAGAGTCAAAACCCGAGTCGCTGAAGTCTTTGTATTTTCCTGTCAGTCCTGTGATATTTTTCATGTTGCCAGTTGTCTGGAGTGGTTTCCTTCACCCATTGAGATGGCACTCCGTCATGTGAGTGACATAGATTTAAGTACAGCGTTTAACCCAAATCAAGCAAACAAACAAGCGTTATGCCACCAATTAAAACCACTTCAGTATTTATTTGTCACACAAACAATATATTTTGTTCGTAAAGAGAACTGAATAAATTGTGGGTAACTCTCGTAGTTGCAGTTATCCGAGTAGTGAATTTATTCAGCTAAATCGAATTCGGTAAAGGAAATGTACTGAATTTATATTCTATTTATTTTCAGGACAATATTTCTGATCATACTATTTTCTGAATATCTACGCGACGTTAAAGTTCCTCTTCCGGCGTACACCAGAGGTGTGGGTTGTCGAATCGGCTGGGCACCTTTGTTTCGACTTTTCCCGGTAAGTGACAACTTCACACGGTAATTAGTCGGGCGGGCTATCTGCTCGGATTCAATTTAAAGCACCTCGAAACAACCTTATTATTAGTCACATAAGTCTGTTAATCGTATTGATATACCACTGTTAATTTTAAATGATGTTCTTCCTAGTGAACAAATCGCCCGTAACCAAAGCTAGCTAGTATTAATATAAAATAGAAATGTAAACACGGGATGTTTACTCCTCGACAGATCTTGCTGGGTATGTGTTTATCATGGTTGTTGTGCTATATATTGACTGTCACAAACTCCCTTCCTGAAAAGAAGGGAGAGTGGGGATATGGTGCCCGCAGCGATTCCCAAGATTCAGTTCTGCACAGCGCGGCCTGGTTTAGATTCCCATACCCTGGTACGTTTTTTATTTTATTTTTATATGCGTGAAATATACGGACATTTCAATGATACAAAAAAGTGATATCTCGTTTCAGTGAACAGTTCAGATATTATCTTGGAACTCCAAATTTTTCGCTATAATGAATGATACGAATGTATGTCATTTCCACATGTGACATCACTCCCGTTACAAGCATTAATTTACTAAATGTTTTTCATAAAACAAAGGTCAATGGGGCTTACCAACAGTGACTACAGCTGGGGTGTTCGGGATGTTGGCAGGAGTACTAGCATCAATGGTTGAATCTGTTGGAGACTACTACGCATGCGCGAGACTAAGTGGAGCCCCACCACCCCCTGAACATGCTATAAACAGAGGTTTGTTTTCATCTTTTATTTTTATCTTAATAGATTTCGTAGAGTGGGTGGAATAGGGAAATATGGTTTATGTAACAAAATGACTTTCAAGTAATTGCAGGTAAATAGAGGATATTACACATAAAAGATTAAAAACCTTATATATTGCTCCAGGAAATAGTTGGAAATAAATCCACGACGCTAAGCGTCGATTGGAATATCAAGTTCTTTGCATGAGAGCAGTATTTAGTAGTATTAACATTTCACTTTGTAATATAGTACTTAATACTTATATCAGCTAAAAGTTCGTAAGCACAACAGTTCCATACATCAGCGGTGATCATCGCAATGTCGGGATATAGGACTGTCAATTGGATATTCATACGCCTGGACATTATTATTATTATTACTTTTCCAAAAAAGAATAAGCTAAAATCGATAACCAATATAGAAGAAGATATAGAGAAATTGTGAAGTTGCTAAAACTGTTTACCGTGACATTACTCCCAGACAATTACAATCAGGGATTGGGGCTATGTGTAACATGCATACCAGTTTGAGAATGGATCAACAACATTCGGACAATTTTCTAACAAATCAATGGGATCTTCATAACTGTACGTTAGCAGAGTTCTTTTGTGGAGATTAACTCTATCAGATGTGACAATTAGAATTAATTATTCAGTTATAGCCTGTTGAAAGTATTGGCAGACTGGCCCAGAGGCAATACCGCTTATATTCACGAGGAAAAACTGGAACACCTCTTTTAGTTTGAATTCAAAATCCCGCCTGTTCTTCCATTGCCTAATACATGTACATGCTTGTTGTTTGACTTCATGAACTAACTTGAATGCAACAAAAACCAGAAGGCATTTGGTAACAGCAAATATTCTCTAACTGACACCGAACAGTTCACATATCTGTAAAACCTTATATAGATTTATTTAGATTTTTGTTTTTGTAGGTATTGGAATAGAGGGTATTGGGTGTATTTTAGCTGGTGCTTGGGGAACAGGAAATGGTACAACTTCATACAGCGAAAACATTGGTTCAATAGGAATTACCAAGGTATGTAGTATGAGGTCTTCTGTAATCCCATTATATACTAATAGCCTTAGTTTGAAACATAAACAAATCATGGAAAACTCAAAGTCGGATGACCGGTATGTTTTACTGCTGTTTGTTTGATTGGAGTTTAACGTCGTACTCAAGGGCATTTTACTTATATGGCGACGGATTGTCCAATCCACACAGTACCTTGTCTTGCTACGGTGGCCGCAGTCCTCTTACTGCATGCCCTTTTACTGCATGCGGTATAACTTGCCTTTATTTAGTTTTGTCGAAGCTAATTTTAATATCACTTCGATTAGTTATAAAAACCAGGTCAATAAGATCGCCCACATCGGTTTTTTGTCTGTATTTAGCACTGGAGAAAGATTTGTTTCCCAGACGATAAAATCATTTCGGATTTTAGGGTTGTGTTCGAATTATGTACTCCTTCCCCAGCCAGCATCTGAATGGAAACTATCGAACCGCTGAATAAGTCGTCACTCATAACAATAACATTGTGTGTTGTCATGTTAACTTGGTCATTCTTATAGGCAATTAATATATTCTCCAAATACTCACATTGTTGGTCTGTTCTGCTGGCTAGATCGATATATTCTTGTTAAACAACTGATACCTGGAAACTGAGACGACAGTCTAGAGACGTATCCAACAAAAACATTTCAAATGATATGACTCGTCTTGGTAATCCTTACCAAATATAAATCTACCAGTAAACCTCAAATAAATTCGACAGGCGGTTGGAGGGAGCGTCATGTTGCCCGGGTGCTCTCAGAGCTAAAGGGGCCGATCTGTTTGTGGTGTTTGTCTTTTGTCCAGTTGCTGTCCTGTATTAGTGTCGTTTTGTTTTTGTTTGTAGGCAGTGGTGTTGAGGGTAGTTTCCTTGACCCACTGGGCTGGCACGTTGTCATATAAGTGAAATACCCTTGAGATCGACGTTAAACACTCAACAAACAAACAAACCAACATAAATTCGTCAAATTATCAGATCCAGTTGTACAGTAACAGTCATTTTTTTTTAATTTTGCCAATACGGTTGGCCGAGTATTAAACCTAGTCTCGATAATTGCTACAGGTTGGTAGCAGACGAGTGGTTCAAGTTGGCGGGATTATCATGATTTTCTTGGGATGTCTTGGGAAATTTGGAGCTCTCTTTGTTACCATTCCTAACCCTGTCATCGGTGGCATGTTTGTTGTCATGTTTGGTAAGTCCGTGAACAAAAAAGAGCGTTTTTTTTCTCCCTCAAATAATTTTGATTATATATATCGTAGAAAACTGTTTCCAAAAAGAAATAAGCCATTTGGCCTAATTTCTTCGTTGGAGGAGAATTGAACACACTATTATTTATTTAACATGGTTATAACAAAAAATAGAAAAACATTCAACATACTCGGAACAATAAATTTGGGTAAAAAACAAAAGAAAAAATAGTACAGTTTATACACTTCATTTTTAGATGTAATTCCACTTTTATTCATGGTTTTTTTGGGGGTTTTTTTGGGGGTTTTTTTTTTTTTAATTTGTGTACCAGTTGATTCCCATTGGCAATGTAGAGCTAGAATTCGATTTGATTTCTCTGAGGATGACCTTGCCTTCTTTTTCCTATTTTAGGAATGGTGGCGGCGGTGGGCCTGTCCACCCTGCAGTTTGTTGACCTGAACTCCTCGAGGAATCTCTTCATTCTGGGATTCTCCCTGTTTTTTGGACTAGCGCTTCCGAATTGGTTGAGTCAAAATATAGGTGCTATTCAGACAGGTATATTATATGATCTTTTCCTTTTCGAGGTCTGTTGGGTTTATGGACCTGTTATTCCATCTACAATGTCTGTTAGACACTGAATTACGTCCGAAGAGTCGTCAGTCAATGCTGTGTTTCATTTTCTGTCTTTTTCGTGTTTGTAATGTGTGCCTGTATCGCGTCCTGTCGTTGTCGTCCTGTATTTTTCCTGTCCTGTATTTGTTTGTTGCCAAGGGTGACAAGGGTTGTTTCCTTCACCCATTGGGTTGGTACGTTGTCATATACGTGAAATACACTTGAGTACAACGTTAAACCCCAATAAAACAAACGAACAAACAGATTTTGTATAACTGTATAACCTTTCTTACTGCAACATACCAACTATCGCAGGATAACAATGTACCTGGTTAAAGGATGGCAAAATATCATTTTTTGCAGTTTCCTTCTTTCGATTTACACTGTATATGTAGCCACTTTTGACCAACAGACGCGGACTAAGTGGTTAGAGTTCTTACTAATCAAGAATATATGTTCAGTTCACGGAATCGATTTGTTTGTTTTGTTTAATTGGGGTTTAACGTAGTACTCAAGGGCATTTCACTTATATGACGACCTGCCAGCCCTATGGTTAAGGAAATCACCCTTGACACCACTGACTCCAGACAAAGACAAGACGGAACAAAAACTGGACAATAACAGGACGTAATACAGACACCATAGACAAATCAGCTCCCTGTTCCCCTCTTGCTCTGAGAGCACCAAGGCAACATAAAGCTCGCTCCAACCTCCCGCTCACCGAATCGAATACGTCCGTCGACCATCAGGTCAATCTAGCTCCCGCAATTGCGGAGGTGGCGTTTACGAGGTTTCCTCCTGGTTTTACACGGTATCAAAGCAAGGAATAGTGTAAAGTGGACAATCCGGGGTCACATTTGATAAACCATTATCGATCTCTGGGATGTGATGAAATAGATTTGGGTAATTATTGCCTGTGCCATGTCACATAGGGAAATGTTGTCAGAGTGACTACTTTCCGTTAATGGATACATTTGTTTTGATTTGCATTTATACAAAGGTGTTTAGTGCACCATGGGTATCGCAGTTTAACATTTTTAATTATGTGTGCCGCAGTTATATTCAATCAAGCCAATCCCACAGGTATGCGAGTTTAATTAGAAGGCGAGTTGCGAAAGACGCACTATAGCATGTTAATTTTTCAGATATCCGTCTATGGCGAGCTCTTTCATCATTTCTACCTTTATTTGACATAAGCAATATTCTTTCATATATGCAAATATCTGTTTACATACGTGCATATTTAGAAAATAATTTCACTTACCGGTAGGTACAATTTGGCACATCACTTGTAAAACCAACTTTCACGTATGTAAAAGAAATCAATTCACATGTTGAAGTTAATAAATGTATTACACCTATCATATTTCACATATGTGTATACGAATTCAACACACATAAATACCAATTCATCATATGTAGAATTAACTTTAGTTTAAAAATGTGGAAATCGTTTTTTCGATTATGTTGAATAAAAAAAGCGATTGAAAGTGTTAAATGAACGTATGGAATTCAAGAATAGCATACCCCTTTCACA
>JAVFBW010179590.1:0-10746 GCA_034783835.1 Mopalia ciliata
AGTCAGTCAGTCAGTCAGTCAGTCAGTCAGTCAGTCAGTCAGTCAGTCAGTCAGTCAGTCAGTCAGTTAGTCAGTCAGCCAGCCAGTCAGTCAGTCAGTCAGTCAGTCAGTCAGTCAGTCACCTAGTTAGTTTTTAAGTCAACAAGCCAACAAGCCAGTCAGCCAGCCAACCTGCCAAGAATCCATCAATCTATCCATCGTAAAATCGGCAGCATTTAACATCACTTAGTTTATCTACAAAGGAAGAAATAGACCAAAGAACCAAACAACCAACCAACTGCTTGATGGACTCACCAGCGAAACAATCAGCCAACCCACCAACCCATAATGAATGAATCAATCAAATATTCAATCATGCAATCAATCAATCAATCGTTCAATCAGTCAATTAACCATTCAATCAATCAATCAATCAATCAATCAATTAATCATTTAATTAATCATCTATTCAGTAATGTAATCAATCACCTGATTATCCAACCAACTGTACAACAAACAAACTCAACCCAGCCGACCAATTATCAAAATCAGCAAGCACATCCATCCATCCATCCATCCACCCACCCACTAAACAAATCAATAAATAAGACAAAGCCGTGGATCATTTAAAAACAAATTAGGGTCAATGTTTTAAATAATGAATAATAATCAATACATTGAATAGACATGGCAATAATAGATTTATGTCAATAAATTGGGGGGGTGGGGATATTATCTGCGGGGGTATTATCTTGGGAGGGGGGCATCACCAGCAGATGGAATACATTGATCACACAGCATTCATTCGACAAATAAAAGTAATCTATTCAGATCAATTCACATGAGCTATCGATATAAAACAAATATTTATCATGATATGGAAACAGCTGCAGTCGACTTTAAAACAAGTGGCTGTTGTACGCCATAGCAATTTAACATCTAAGATAACAATAAAATTGCATTTGAGAAAAAACCAAATGCGTTGTTTTATGCATATAAAAGTTTACAAATATCTACACGAGTGTCAAACCTTCATCACGTATTTTGGTGAATGGAAGATACGTTAAGAACAAGTTTCGAAGTAAATTGATATTGTCAGTGAACGATGCTCATCTACATAACTGATGTTCAATTTGATGTCACTAATTTAAAGACAGTATAACGAGTGTACTGTTCATATTAAAGCGTTCTCCGTACTTTAAATTTGAGTGGAGAGATACAGTAGACCAAGAAAAATGGTATCAGTCTACTGTGGCTAAAACAAATTTACACACAAAGCCAGGCCAGTATCCTACGAGGTGGAGTGAAAACTCTCCGAGCATGTAAGGCTTGATAATTGTCCACCATTAATACGTCACCACTCTTCCAATGGAAGTCTGCTGCAGCGCCATCTAGCGTTCTTTCTACCACATCCATCACCTCCGGTTCCATAAAAGTCCCGTCCGCCATTAAGACAGCTTTTTCAGGAATGTTTCGAGAATCTGCCCAGCCTCTATAGGCAGCGATAATAGAATTAAACCAAGCTTTCTTGCCGGTTTTAGGGTCTTTTTTAACGGCAGGCACTGCTTTAGTTATTGTTTTAAGGGAGCCATCCGATAACCACTCAAATGATGTGCCAAGTTCGCGACACTTTCTCTCTGCTTCTGTCTTATCTGCTGTCAAGTAAGTGGACTTCCAGCCCCTTCCAATAGGAGAAGAATGGTCATCTTCCTCCGGCAAAATTCTTACATACCGCACGCCTTGGGATTCAAGCTGTCGGACAAATTCGGGTTCTTTCTCCTTGATTTGTCTGTACACATAATTGGACGGTACTACAGGGGTTTCACCCCCCTTTACTGCGGGGGACTCACAGTAGAAGAACAGGGTGGTCGGGAATTTAGGAGCCTGTGCCATTTCATGGTGATACGGGATCAAGGTATCGGGCGGAGATTCGTTTGTGGTGAAAACGTCACCAACTACAACATTTCTAGGTGCAGCACCACCCACGTAAGGGAATGCTTCATATTCTAAACACCGTACGAAATGATCAAAGTCAATTGCTTTTTTTACTGGAAAATCTCGAAATAAAATTACTCCATATTTGGTCAGCAAATCTCGAATTTCGTGTTTGTAACCTTTAAGCCAATTGTACGTCTCTAGAGTTGTAGGGAAATTACCGTTTGTTGGCGTTACTATGAGTGGAAAATGCTGACCTTCTATGACCCTTTGTTGTGGCTCTGGCAAGGTCAAGGCCGCGACCTTGCCACCTAGGCTGAGTACGTCTTTTTCCATTCCTATTTGTAAAAGATAATTGTAAAAAAAAAAAGATCAAAGACATATTTTTTGGAAACCAATCTATCTGCATGTTACTATAAAACAAAAATGCCTCCAGAGCACATCTTTATTAAAATCAAAATGTCAAATGCAAAATATATTCAATAATAATGCATAAATCAACACGTAGAAGAGAAATATGAATTTGAATACCTAAAATGAATGTATTATTTGTTAAAAAACGTCAACAAAAACTTTTAAGTCTATTGTTTGCGACTTGAATTGAAGACAAAATGATCTCATCCAAAGTGAAGTAGATGATACACATATAAGGAATATTGAGTGGCATTTTGACTTAAATGAAGTTTACAACTTTGCAAACGTTTGCAAAATGCCACTGTTGTACAAGGATTTGTTTTCCAAAGTAAACCCATTACAAATCAAACAAAAAGCAATCAGGGATGTTTCAAATATTTATCAGCTTAGAGTTATCTAAACATAATTAGTTTAAAGCAATTAATGTTGTTTAAAAACTCTGGAAACAACTTCACGAAAACAGCAAAGTGTTTGTTTCAACGCTCGAATTACATATGTCAGTATACTTCATGTGTTTTATTTACCTTTGTTTTCAGGTAGAATATTAACATTTCATTATGAAGTCAAGACATGACTAGTTTTATAATCGATCACAAAATAAAATTAGCTATCATATTATTTTTGAAGGGAGATAACCCGCTTCAAACATGCCGTCGCTTTCAAGCGCTAAGTTAAATGATAAACGCCACATTGATCTCTGTAGCGTAACCCTTGCTTATACCAGTGTTCTTTACGTGGCAATACACTGCTCAGTTCTTTTGTTCAAAGAAACTCTCTTCATGCGCAGATTATTCCAGGCTCGGGTTAAACCATAGACATAAAGCCAGTAAAGACTTAGTCTAAGGAACCGATCAACTTTTTATTTTTTGTTGTTGTTAATATCAGAGTGTTTTAGCTAGTAACGGCAGTATGATCATTTGTTCTAATATTCTTATAATATTACAATGAATGTATATTTCTTTTATTAATTGTCTGGCTTTTTTGTAATTACAATATATTCTTGTACATGTCACTACTATGTTCACTGCTGACAAAATAAACCCGAAATATTGTGTCAAAATGAGTTGTTCCTTATTCGAAGTTGCACTACTTGTCTACTATGCTAAAATTACCACTGAAACGAATAATTTTAAAGTAACCTATACAGCAAAATAAACACCAAAGATATGTAGCTCGATCGATCAAATGGATTGATTAATGAGTGATCCATATTTCTGAAAAACTTTATTGGTTAACCTGTGTTTATTATTTTAACCTTTTAAATAATCACGTTTAATTTCATTGTTAAAACTTATATATCAGCTTGAATTTGTTCAGGGCTACATAACGTGTGTATTATTTGACAACATTGATGTCTGTATGCTAATGAAAATATCAACCTTGGATGTAAAACCGCACCAAAAAGTAAAAACATTAACACTAAAAATAATAACTAACGCTTAAACGAAAATATTGCCCCCAAATGTGAATGGGAATTTTAACACTAAAAGTAAAATATAGCGGCGGTTTAACAATAAACATTGTCTGTTTTGTCTTTAGGAGCGGGTTTACATTTAGAGTTGCTTTTACATTTAGGGGTTGTACACACGTCGAATAAACTTACTAAAAAGTCATTCTCTCGTTTGGTCATCGTGTATAATATCACTGTACCTCGTCAATGTGTATTACAGTATCGTAGGTGAAACAATGTGTTGTTGTAAACAGTAGGCATTAAAAAAATAGAAATCTTTTTAAAAATAATAAATTAATTTAATAAACTATAGTATCATATGAGTTTATAATTAACTGTTTTAGTGCTATAATTAAATGCAAATAGCAAAAAGTCTAAAAGAAAACCTACAGATAATTCACTAATAATACATGCATTTTCAAGAGTTTTATTGTGTTATTTGAGACCTTTTCTGAAAATCAGGGCATTGTGTAAAAAAAAATTATCGACGTCTGTAGTGCGCAAATATTTTAGAAAATAAACATCGAGAAAATCTTTGCTTTGCTTTGATCCATATCAACATTGAGGAGAACTATTTACCACAAAAACATAAGAACAGCCACGGAATATACGTAAGTGTTAAAATATTTATCTTAACTTTTATTTTCTCTCAAGGTATGTTTGGTTTTTTACATGGGTTTCATTCCAAGTCTATTTTTGGTGTCTAAATCATGACATTCTAGAACAAGGGATGATTGGTATTTCATGTCTATGACGTCAGTGTATTCCAACAATAATTGGCACGAGCACAACCATAAAATGTCACGTGTTTTGATAATGTTGGAAAGTAAACATTCCTCCAGTGCTAAGTTAAGACAGCATTGTTACTCTCCAAAAATAAACTCCCCTTAGAAAACAATCCGGTCATGACAAGACGCTAAGACAAAGCAGAAATGTATAGAAAGCGAATTGATATGTGATACGTAATTCATCACACAATATAAACTTGTATTTAAAAATCCACATTACCTTATTTCCGATGTATTGAGCTACGGGTATTTTAACAATCAAAACAGTTTGAAAAAAATAACAGTTTGAAGCGTTTACTTGTCAACGTGACTGGAATTAATTGCTTAGGCTTGTTTGTATTATATACTATTAGAAAAAAATGTGTTAAAAACTAGGGGGAAAGTAATCTCTAATAAACGGACCCGAACTAGTTTACGTTGGTTCCAGCAGGTGGATACGATTGCATTTGTTCGACTCTGTTTCTCTAAAATGAGTTTTGACCTAGATAACGACACGTGTGCTGTCGTGTAAAACCGTCCAATTTGCACTTACAGGACACAATGAGAGAAATTCCGAAAAAGCTGAATGCTCCAATGTTGATTGCTTGGCGTTTGGCGCCGTTCTGGAAATACAACAGTGTGGCAGCTCGTGGTTTAAAATCAAGATAACCGGTCAAAACAAAAATTAAACTAACAGATAGGCATTGCAAACTCCCCTCCATAATGCATAACCAATAAGGAAATCAAATTCAACGGCTGTTCGGCGAGAAGTAGGCTATATGGGCGTCTACCCGCTAATTATTTCATCAGTCTTTCAATAAGAATATTTACATTTACCATATTTACCATTACAAACCTTTAAATTGTGCCTCGCTGTTTCTGCATATCAGGAAAGCAATTGAGCATAAATAAATGATTGATGAGTTCCCTGGTCAATTGATTGATTGATTGATTGATTGATTGATTGATTGATTGATTGATTGAACTAAGAACTATCTATTTAAATTATCCCTAAATGATTTTTTTCTTTATCTTTTTATCTTCATCATGCATTAAAGTATATAAAAGCCGATAGATTTTTTTCAGTATCTGTGGCGCAGGTGGTTTGAGAGAGCTTCATGTTTCCCTGGGGCCCTCAGAGCTAAAGGGGAACAGGAAGCCGATCTGTTTGTGGTGTCTGTATTGCGCCCTGTCTTTGTTTGTTGTCAGTAGGGTCGAGAATGGTTTCCATCACCCACGCTGGCACATCGTCATATAAGTTAAATACCCTTGAGTACGAAGTTAAATACCCTTGAGTACGATGTTAAACCCCAAACAAACCGTATCCGTTGCAAAGTCTGAGATTTGTCACGTGAATACATTTACTTAGGAACGTGATGCGGCGGATTATCCCAAGTTGAAGTCAGCGTGGGTAATCTAGATTGTATATGATGATTACATAATGACAAATACAAGTTTTGAATCTTTTTCATGTGTTGTATTATATCAAAAGGACAACAACGGTACTGGTTCAATCATCCAAATCCTCATCGGAAAAATGGTGACTGTTGTCGATGTGCTCCTATGCACATTTAAAGTTGATTGGTAACTTAGGAAGTTAAGAGTTTGTAAAAGGGTTTCAATAGTCCTTCCGAAGCTGATGTGTTGCTTTATCGTTGATACTGGACATGTGGAGCAATTTAAATTGCTGCTATTTGATTTTCTGAAGCTAGACGGACTCACCGTTCCCTCGGTTATCTCTGATCAACGTACTATGCACCGTAAAACGGGGTGACTTTGAACACTTTTTGGGTGATTTGTAAATTTCAATATTTATTATGACTTGAGATAAAATAATTGGTATTCAAAATACTTCCTGGTGTGTGCCCCGTGAGGGGGCGGGTGGGCCATGGCCCTGCAGAATACTCCCTCGGCTTCCTCGGTCGATCGTATGAAGCGAGAAAAGAGGTTGCTTTCTGTTGCTCTGGTGTTCGCAGAGCTAAAGGGTAACGGGAAGCAGATTTGTTTGTGATGTTCCTTATTTGTGCCAGTCGTCATATAAGTGAAATACCCTTGAGTACGACGTTAAACACCAATCAAACAAACAAACAAATCAAATCAAATTCCATAACGGCCATTGTATGATTTTGATATATTTCAATTTTGAAAATAGTTTTCTCCAGTTTAGAAATCAATGGGATTTCATTTCATTTAATTCCACAAACCAAAATGGTCATCACTCAAATTCAGGTATTAACTTTAAACTTTACTTTTTCTGTTAATACCATAGATGTGGCTGTATTTCACTAGGTTTCACAACAAATATGGCCGACATTGCATATCACACCAAAATGGTGATAAACGCCATAACTTTTACTCTTTGGTTCTTTGAGAAAATACTAGTCATTGTTTCCTGTCTCGGAGAAATCAGATATATGTTTTGAAAGGCTGGCGATAGCTGCGGGATCTATTTCTCACTTTCACCATGGGTTGAGATAGATGGAGGAATTATCCCTATACATTGTGTTACCTTGTTGAATACTAATATTAACTTAAGCATTATATTGTGATACTATGTCAATGGGTATGTATTGTGTTTATATAAAGTTTGAATTCTATGCTTATTTATATTTACCTTTATGATTATGCTGTGTTGTTATTTTAATTCTGATAGATACATCTATTTAAACTTTTTGTTGAAATATATTAATGGTTGTTATATTTTAAAGAAGTGGGTAAAAATAATACTCGTGTCCAATTTTATTTAGAATTTCATGATAGTGAAATTGTGTTTTTAACTTAATGCTCCAATATTATTATAATTTATGTTAAATAATGTTACTGCATAATATTTTTAGCCGGTAAGACATTTAGTGTATTGCTGTATTTTTTGGTTCTTTAATCTGTTCGTTGAATTAGCCCTTAAGCTAGATCTGCCCTGGGATATTGTCTTACGGAAGGCAGTGGGGTGTATTGGCGGGGTAATACACACCTATTGTGACCCCAGCTCTGCAAGGGTCATTTCTTTTGAATGATGACTGGTACATTTTCCAAGAATAACAATATATGAGAAGACTCCATAATTTTAAAATTTCTAGACAAAAAAACGGAAGGAAATTTTTTCAAAAATTTAGGGCAATCGATAGGCACTGATAACTGTAGCGAAGAAATCGGACCAATATGTCTATGATGGTTTACATCTCCAAGCATGACTTCTGTCCGAGAAGGCCTGTACTGGAAAATAAAGAAACAGCCTCCTATGGAAAACTGAATCTGCTGTATTGTCAATGTTGTATAGACTACATTGATGGACACCTGATTCTATTGGCTTAGGGAATTATTTTTCAATTACATGTCAGTCAAATTGTCTGTTCTTAGCAATTTAAATTAATTTTCCAACACAACTATAGTTTCCCAACTGTGAAATACTTATAATAATGTGGTTGTGTAAGGGTGGCTTTCTGTCGTCAGAGTACATACCTATCTACACTCGTATAACCAGCGATCGGCTTACAGTAGCCCATACTGACTGCACCCTATAGGCTGGTTCATATAGCAACGCTTTTCAAGTAAAGAGCGCGGAGTTAGTCTCTAGACTCGCACAAAACTCTATTGGTTGATCTGTTCACATGAGCATACAGCTGTGCAAAGTGGCGGAGCAAAGTTCCTGAGGAGAAGACTGTATGTTCATGTTACCAGATCAACCAAGAGAATTGTGTGCGAGTCTAGAACCTAACTCAGCTGTCCTTTATTTGAACAGCTTTGCTATATAAACCAGCGTATAAGGTACAGTCAGTATGGGCTACTGTAAACCGATCGCTGGTTATACAAGCGTAATACCTATCATGCCATCGAAGCCCCTTTTTAACATCAACCAATAATTTTAGTCTGATATGAATAGTTCCTGAATTCTAAACCTTAACTATTCTGAGTCTGCGAATTAATGACTTCTGTTTTCCATTGTTGCATTGTATTAAATGACTATAAACATATATTATATAGGTATATTATTGAATGTTCTGTCATATCTGACTCTCTTTGTATCTGTGATGATTTAAATATGGTTTTACAATACAAAATCTTCTTCAAAATATAAATTGTATGGTTTCTTTTTAACCAAACAGAGAATAAATTAAATCCAACAGCCCTTTAAATGGTCCTCGGCGTGGCTTATTGGTAGCGAGTGCGCGTACTTATCATTCTTCGATGTACTGTTTACAGGATCCAGTCCGTCTGATCGTCGCTTAGGTATATGAGTAAGTCACACGTTGTGGTTCTGGCGATCGCGGGGGTGGTTTTAACGAGGTTTCGTCAAGGTTTTCTACCGCTAGTAGGCATGGAACTGGACAATCTGTCCTCTTGTAAGTGAAATATCTTTGAGCAACAAGTCAAACCCCAAACAAACGAACAAACCAGCCCTTTAGATGACCGTAGATGAATAAAGTACTCAATTTGGCCTAAAAAATATTCAATATCTACCGATTTCAAGGAGATAATATCCAATTTCAAAACAAAAAGATGTAATTTTAAAGGAAAATATGTTTAAATGTGGATGGAAAATGTTAAATTTGACATTCTTGGGTTCGACTTCCATTTAACCCTGCCATACAGAAGCGTGTTTCGCCTTTTGCACTAAATATCAATTTTGATATACCACAAAGGCTTTACACGTATGTGCACAAAATATCCGGGGGTAAACATTATACGTTTTCGTGTTATATTATTGCATTCATTCATCTCTGAGATAACTGTACCAGTATGGTAAGAGTCCAAGGGCATTCCGATATGCTCGAGATAACTGTACCGATATGGAAGGAGTCCAAGGGTATTCCGACATGCTCCGAGATAACTGTACCGGTACGGAAAGAGTCAAAGGATGTTACGACATGCTCCGAGATCATGTCGGGACAACCTTCGACAATTTCCGTACCAGTACTGTTATTTAAGGTACAGAAATGGCCGAGGATGTTCAGACATGGCTCCGAGATAACTGAACCGGTACGGAAAGAGGCGAGGGATGCTCCGACATGAATCTTCAAAAAGACTTTAATTGGTTCCCGACAAAGTCGTTTTTCGGATAGCCATGGATACCACATTAACAACTGCAGATTGAAACGCCCCAAGTGGCATGACCTAAATAATTTCCTTCGCAGCCACCTTGTTTCGGCGGTCCTCGACACAACCACCGCATTTTGTCAGCGAAAGGAGTATACGGCAATGACAAATCGTCATGTTGTAGAGTAAGCTTACATCCTTGAGTGTGACGTTAAACACTAATTAAACAGACCTCTTCTCTTGCAAAGAAAAACACTTGAACAGATTTATTCAATGGAAGTTTACTTATATGATAAAATAAATAAAACATATTTATATATAATACTGAATATCACAGACTTATGTGGAATAAACAATCGAACTTGTGAAAGACAAAACAATCGCACACACAATTTACATAAATGGAAACAAAATTTGCATTATCATGTGTACGATATAAAAAGATATAGGCCTAATTCATCTATTGTCATCGTGTAGTACAAATCATTTGAAACAACTTAAGCAAAATTTACAAAAACAATGCAGCAAAACAATTTTACAAAGATCCAGCATATTTCTTCGTTAACAACCAATCATAAAGTCGTTCAGAAAAGATGATATATACAAATGCTCTATTTACAATGGGAATATTGCGATCGGGGCAATATGGCGCGTTACATTTTAAACAAATTCAAGGACAATTATGTCTCAAGATCTATGGTTTAGATGGAATGTGGGGAAAGCGAAATAAAATTATTGTGAAATAAAATAAATTGTAGATCTATATATATTGGTTGTTAAGATGTATATCAGACCCTCATTAGAACGCATTGTATCGCTACACCTAAACACGTGTGGACACCATGCGATATAACACGGGAATGATCCAATTTTCACACACATTTTATGCCCTTAGTTGACCAAGATTACACCATGCAAATGTCTTAATGTGCCAAGTTTAATACACCTATATCAGGCCATATGTTTACGCTTAGGTAAGAGAACGTCCTCCGACTTTAGAAACAGAGTATTACAGATACGAACACATATCATACTCATATACAGGCCTTATAGGTAAGACAGCTCAGTCGTGAGAAAGATTCAAAGTTTTTTTTCGTTATTTTGGAATAACACTTTCTTAGTTAGAACATATACCTGTTCAGAAAATTTTGTAGGTTGAAACCCGTC
>JAVFBW010179612.1:0-10743 GCA_034783835.1 Mopalia ciliata
GGGGCAGACGGTCATTGTCAGTTCAGCTAATTAAATGCATATTAGTTACTCTTAACGGGCTTTATGCTTAGATATTAAATCATTTTGCAGTTTTACCTTTACGGCAACAGGGGAGCTCTTTGGCAGCCTTGCTGCCAAGTTTTTTTTGCCTTGGAATATGCACGCATTCGAAATATATTAAAAAAACTTTATATTTTTTTGTAACCATACATTGACAAATGAATAATACAGAACGTCTCAATCTGCATTTTGTTGAATCCTTCGATCAATCCTTCTTCAAATATTATCCTGTATTTTTTTGTTCTATCCGTTCTAATATGATCTAACTAACACTGATACAACAGTTATAACCTAGGTACACATGATCACAATTTGCTTTATTGATTTTCTTCTGGCTGCATATAAACTATACCACACATTAGCATTGACTAGCCTGTACAAAGGAAATGCCATTTTTGCTGTTGCATTCTAACACACATTGTCCTAGCGAGTAGGCTTAATCGTTCTCCCCAGTTGATTAAAACCGTCGCCGTCTTGGTCTCTTGTGAGCCAGACTACTCTCGCGTTAACTTTGATAACGGTACGAGATACTGGTAGCGTACCGCCAAATACATTAAAAAAAACAAATGGCCCGGTTATCCTAATGTGGGTTTTCTGATAAGTTTATTTTAAAAACTATTTGAAATATTTAATCAACCCAAAACCCGATCTCAGGTAAAGAAAATATCACAGTTGAAAGCTCGAAGAATTAAGCATGTGATATATTTTGTAGTCCACATAGCCTCACCTCCGGGGTCGCCGGTTCGATCCCCCAGACCGTTTATGGGTTGAAATGCCAGCAACAACAGGAAGCTCGTGGGTTTTCTGGGTAAATTTACTGCCAAGCTTTCCTCCCTCAAAAATGCTGGTCATTGATCTCTAATTTGGTATTATTCTTTTTGATTTAACGGCAGATAAATAAATAAATAAATAATAAATAATAAATAAATAAATAAATTAATAAAAAATAAATAAATAAATAAATAAATAATAAATGAAATGAAATGAAATCAATAAATCATTAAATAAATAAATACCTAACACTAGGTGTGGTGTATTTCCATTTTACAGGAATATCAATATTTTGAAGATCTAGTACGGTTTACAAATAGACAAAAGGCTAACAAAAAGCTTTACTGGTTCTCATGAGACTGCCTTCTGCATCACCCAATGACCTCGTATTGGATTTTTTCTGACCTGAATCAGGCATGGTTCATTTCTAGCTCTAGTTATTTTTATCAAGATAAGTAGGGTTTATCAGTCACACGTTGTATCTTTGTCACATGTTATTTCCCCTGAAAACTGTTGTCAAGTTCTCTCGATAAAGATCTTGGTTTCACATAACTCGCGGTGTATGCTGATTGCCCATATCAACTCGAGATAAAGATCTTTTCAGAACCCAGTCTGTACCAGTTTGATTAGAATTTGGAAATTTTTGACAGTCCTTCAATTTTCTCCACGGGACCTTTGGCTGCTGCTCTTCCCTGATAAAAGGACAACTCGTATCTCAACACATTTTCACAACCCAAAGACAAGAAATGAACAATTAAATAAACTATTTTACCAATGGATACACCTACCATCCGCAGCATCAGTAACCATCCTGGAATATGCAACAGTAGTCCGTTTCTTATTTACAGGTTTCTTGTTTTACGAAAGCCTACATGACGATGAAATAGTTTTTATTATGGAAGCTAAGGAGGGGAAATCGTGTGTGATTGGAGTTTTTGTATGCAAATAACATCAACATAATCCGATGCTATAGTTTGCTTGAACGCCTCGGTATGGGAATCGAATATTTACCAGGTAAATAATGAGATCTGGAAGGTTGATGAGAGCTTGTGGTATCATGGTGCTCCAAGGGGGTAATACTGCGTTTTGTTCAGTCGGAGTCATTCAACGCGGTTAGACAGTCGTCAAAAAGGGAGGTAACCATGTTACAATATGACAATATAATCGAACGGGGTTAGCCAGGGGTCAAAAAGGGAGATAACCATGTTACAATATGACAATATAATTTAATGGGGTTGGTCAGTGGTCAAAAGTGAGATAAATATGGACTCATTTGACCGAAATTGTCATCTTACCTTTACCATTGACAAACAACAGCATGGTATGAATATGGAATTAAACTGAATTGGTACTTAATGACGTATGATGCACTGTCAGTTATCTACATGAAAGAGTTATCTCCTCTTTTATCTACTGGCCAGGGGGCCGGTTGCTAGATACATTTAATTTAGTGTTAGATGACATCTGGACATGTTGAAGGTCCATCTCTAATCCGGTATTAGCAATTTAATCTGGTGTTACTGGCTTATCGACTATAGGGCAACTGGCCCCTGTAGAAGTTCTTATCCTTAGATGACTTTTATTACCGTGACCATACTCTGCCTTCAGTACTGGACGCCATGACAGCTAAAATGGACTAAAGCTTAGATCGTTTTGTGAAACGGACCCCAGGGTTCGGTTGCTCGAATCTCTATTAATTTAAGCAGTTATTAGATGACATCATCCCATGCTGAATCCTCTATGAGGGATTTAATCTGGTGTTAGCGACAAATAGTATCTCGAACAACTGGCCCCAGCACGTAACGTAGGCTTATGTAGCTTCCGTGTATTATTTATTATCAGTGACGTCAAATGGTGTTTCCTTCATAGCAATATGGCCGAAATAGGACCACTTTTAATCGCGATCAAACCAACTAAACAACCAACCAACTTACCAGCTGAAAATCGGGTATCTCTGGATGTGGCAATATTAATCCACATCAAGGGGAGAGCATCCAGTAGTCTTCCAATTGTGTAGTCCGTGTAAATAAGCCGGGGTATCATCTTAGAACATTATGCTAATACAGGAAGTAGTAACAATACTAAGTGTTGACCAGTAACAGTAAACCAAAATTCTACTTTCACTTATTCTGTGCCAATTGAAACCAAGAAGCTTGCTTTAAACTTGTAAAGCTTCATATTTTTTTTTACTCGAGCAATCCTTAGCGATTGACTCCATTTTATTCTCCGAGAGTGGTACGATTTGGAATACAATCTAAACATTTCTCCTACCTTGGAGATGTTTTACAGCAAGTCAGTGAATATTAAACATATATTTTAATAATTAATATATAAACTTACTGCCGTCCTATGTATCGTACTGACCCCACCTTGCATGGTAGTACAACCATTACATTTCGCATTTTTTACCATATGCTTACTTGCCATTTACCTCTTTGTGTGCCTCGGCAAAGCTTTCTAGAGTTACGGTATAAACCAAACAGAAAGAACACGATCAGCGATTTTATGTATTTAGAATATTTATTGTAAATAACAACAATAACAGTGATATAGGCTACAGTTTGGCAGAAATACTTTCAGAAATACAATTGAAGGTGAGAGAAAATAAAATATAGGCATATATAAAGTACCTTACATAAAGCATACAACGGATCAGCATATGAACCTGCCTTATAGTTGAGTCCAACTGTCCAAGAGTGTTGACTTCATAAACAGGTCTGTTACGACAATCTGCAACAACTTCGAAGTCTAAAGCAGTAAATCCTTAGATACTTAGATCCAACGCATAAAATAAGGAATTGTTCTGATTTGTCCACATCAGAGTGATCACTATATCCTCGAAATGACAATACAATTTATCCATAATAGGATAATTAATAAAAGTCCTTGACGTGTATTTCTAGATCCGGTATTAAGCTCCCTACAGAGATATCCCGGTGAGGTTCAGAAGTCAATGAAATATTAACACTGTCATAATGGGTTACTTATAGCTATAACTCGTCAGTTTACAAATACAATTTTAGAATAACATCACAGTGAACACTCTTAAAAACCTTATTTTACCTAATCAACAGATTACAATAAGTTCAATGTAAGAGAAACTTCTAGAACAATGAAAGTAACCAAACATGGACAGACGATGAAAAGTGGGTCAGTATAGCTTCTAGCAAATTCAGTAAGTAAACAAAGTGACATTTGGTAACTGGGTCAAAACTACTACAATGTACACTGGTCAAAACTACTACAATGTTGCTGCCTTGTTTACATTTAAAGATACATTAATCTATTTATAGTCAATGACTTAAACCATTAAAAACACAGCTTGAAATAAACATGTATATGACACGAGTTTCACATGACAGCTTGGCTATATGACAGGAACAGTGACGTCTATGAAACTTTATTCGAAGATTTTCGTTTCGGCAAGATTTCCCACGATGGACCCATCCCCCATAGGGATAGACACTAAATACACCTCCTGTACAGGAGAGTAAATGTTTCGTAGTATGCTATATGCCTTTGATTTGACAGGTCTGGCGACGGTGTTACTCTACTGTATAGTAATTCGAAATACTACATTGGCACTAAATCCCCACTACTGCACCATGCATTGCGTCTTGAAGGCCCGATTGACCTTTAACTTTGGATTGCAATTTGCCACCATATGCTAACAGTAGTTTTATTTAGCAAATCGTGTTCTAACGTACCGAGCATCAGGAGTGGGAAGGACTTCCAAAGCTCATGAATCCAAATAAATTAATGTTTTTAACTTTTTGCCTTTATCTATTCAAAAATGGCCATACAGTCTCTTCACAGTGGCATACCATCCGGACATATCCCGGAAGCTGCAAATATATTTCCGTTCATATTTTCAATATTAGATTGTATATGTAGATAAATTTATATTGATAGTAGGTTTATTGTTGATATATAAAAGCGAAAATGTGGCTCTCCCAACCAAATTATTCCAATATTATAATACTTTTTGTAAGTAACCATGCTTGAATGATAAATATGATGCCTGGTAACGACATTTGGCCACCTAACAGTTTATTGGTATCGTCTTACTGTTACTGGCTTTGATTTAAAATCCAGATATTTTCTCATGTCTTGAGTACTTCAGATTAACCGTCTCCTGTCAAAAATTCAAAAAAAAAAAATAAATAAACTGTAATTTTTCTGTATTTTTCCAGCTTTAATTTGTTCCTCGTGTTCATGCAAGTTCCGGACAGCATGGTCGCTACTGAGACACTTTCAGGACAGGCACAACCTGAAGCTGTATTTTGAAGAAATTTTACCAGAGGAACGTCTGGAGAAAATAGATCGTCCTTATAATGGTGCAGCGAGAGACCAGCCTTACGGGTCACCGTGTCGGTCACCCGGTCCTCAGCGTCTCCACAGACATGATAGCTCCTGTTCTAGGATAGAATCACCGGATTCTTATCAGTGTCGGACCAATATCGGTGAATGGGAGGAACACTGGAACAAATCCCCAGTTATAAGCCCTAGATCTAAATATCAGACTATGATGGACCAAAGTGATTCATTTCACAACAATCCACAGCACAGGGTTGAGGGCCCCTTTCATGAAAGCCCGAATACGGTCCGTGGGGAGCCTGACCCCCGCCCGTTAGATCTTAAAATTGTTAGTCGGGATAACGGATCTCTTTGCAGTGACATGAACTCAGACAGCGAAAATAGCTCGACAGGTTGTGCAAACAGACCCCACCAAACAGACACAGAAAGTCATTCCAATGATTTTCAAACATCAATCCTTCCCAAGAAAAGGAAATGGTCTCACTCTGAACAGAGTGACAAGACTATCTCAACAGAATGTGCGTTATCTACACGGATTGAGTCCAATGTTTCTACAGTTCTTAAAGTTTCAGAGCAGACACAAAAGAAGGAGCTGATCACTACTCCAAAGTCTAGCTGTAATGTAACATTCATTCCCAGGTGGAAATATTCAATGGGTCTTCAGGTGTCTCCCCCAAGCCTTATTCCAGCAGAGGACCGTCATAATACCATATCCCCGACAGAAGAGAGTGGATTTTTCTCATCCTCCAGCCCCCATGGATCTGATTATGACGACCCTAGAGATATTCCTGCCTCCCCAGGTGTGGTGGCTGCTGATCATGAGAAATCTCCTGATATTATTCTTGATGGTGACTTTGATAATAGGTCACCTATTAGAAGCTGTTCTTCGAAAGAAAATTGCCACCCAACAGTCCTGGCTGAGGAAAATTACCACCCAGCTGTGACAGCACAAACTATTGCTTCCCATGATCTTACTTTGGCCTCGGTAGATTCAACTGGAAATAATGTGAACTTTAAGAAGCGGAGATATCCGACAACAAGACCGTTTAAATGTGACCACTGTGATCATTCCTTTAATCAACGCATTCACCTGAAAAAACATCTCAGTAAACACACAGGTAGGTTATTGTCAGCACACCTGTAGGAATATTTGAATGTGACTCTAGTCTCTATCCAAGATGAAACTACCTTGCCAATGCAACACAGTTCTCATGCCTCACATAAGGTACCTGCGTTTCTTAATTATTGTTGCAGATGAGTTGCCCCTGTGTTTATCCAGCAACAAATAGGCAGGAGCAAAGGGAGGTTGCCAATTACTTAGTTCTAAATTCCTTTGCAATTAAGATATCGCCAAGGAAGAAATTGTTTAGGACTTGCTAATTTTTGTGTGAAGTTGTGAGTTTGGTTCCCTTAACTCATTGTGATGCCACAGGCTCCAAATAATCAAAGGTCCTTTATCTATTAAAACCCAAATCGTGCAGACTGAAATGATCTTTTTCACATTTTTCAAAATAAGCATAGGTCGTCAAATTAGCAAGGACTGTCTTCATTTGGGAAAGGCATTTGAAACAGAAAACTTATCAAGGATTTCTGGACACAGAATAAATAATGGTTACTACGATCTGTATAAGAAAGCTTTTGCCAAACTTGTCTCCCTGGTATCTTTAACTGTAATAAACCAGGGTTGTAAATCTAGAACAGACATACTGTATACATATGAGTGCTTGTGTTGGACTTTTAAGGATAGCAATTATCAGTTCACCAATTGTTGTTTGTACACCCGTAGACAAATATTGCCCTTATGGAACCCTTTAGAGCTCTCCAGCCATGGCTATGGTGGAACCCTTCATGGTTCTGCCTGAAACCCTCACAGCAACTATTCCAAGTAGTTCTCCCTTTCTTATATCAAAGAATTGTTTATGTCGCAATGGTTCCATATAAAACTATCCTTGGTTTAAAGAACCATTATTTCGAAGAGTGTAGTCTACTTAAGTAATACACACTCACAAAAGCAACAAAGCGAAATGTTTGGGGTTTCATGACCAAACTTGATCTGGTTATAGTTAAAGAATGTTTGATGTACTTTATGTTGGGTAAAGTCGCTTAAAGAAGGCAACTTTCTTCTTGATTTGAATCAGTAGTGCAAGTGGGTATCAATGAGGAACTGCAAATTTCAAACTGTGAAATGGATGTCTAGAAAGGAGTTACCGAATTTACATCGTTTGTAATTGTCTTCTTTGCCAATAACAAAATCTTACACAAAATTCTTCCATCATTTATGCCTGGGTGACCAATCACACATTTGCCCCCAAAATGTAATAAAGTCTCTCTCTACGCTTGGTCGCACTGCTTGGCTTTACAGCTCCTCCAAGGCTTAAAGGGCTGAGTCTGGTGAAAACATCTCAGAATAGGCCTAGGCTTACCCCTATTCATCTTCCCAAAGCAAGTCTGAAATGAGTCCGTGGTATCAAACGTCTCTTCAGTTCCTACCTATGGCAGCGGCTGTGGCGTAGTGGTAGCGTGTGCGTTTCCCAATCCTGCTTAGATGTACTGTTCACAGGATTGAGTCCATCTGTCGACCATCAGGTATTGGAATGAGTCACAAGTGTGACTCGGGCAATCGCTAGGGTGGTTTTTGCGAGGTTTCTTCCGGTTTTCCACCGTAATGAGGCAAGGTGCAATGTGAAGTGGACATTCCGTCGTCATATAAGTGAAATACCTTTGAGTAAGACGTTAAACCCGCAAACAAAACAACAAACAAACAGCCAATTGATTCCTACCTTGCCCTCATATACAGACAAAAAACCCGAGTTAGCTGCCTGCAGTCTACAACAGTTTCTTGAGTGATACTGCTTTACCCCACCTTATCGCATTGGAGCTTTCATTAGCAAAGTAATCGGTGGCCTTAACATAGGATGGCAAGTAGGATTGATATAGTTACACATACACGAACTAAGTCGCATTAATATAGTCCCGACTTTATTTCAGATTAGTTAATTGATACTGGGGTCACCCTTGTTTGTGTCAACAGACTTGATTTGTAAACGTCTTTCTGATTGGATGTTTGCCGCTACAATAGTCCAATTGGCATCGTAGTTTTAATACTAATTGTGGCTAGGGGAGATAACTTACATCGACCTGCTTTCTGGCATACAGCATATGTCGTACTCGTACCATTTGCTAAACCATTAAACCACTTTCATAATGATGCATTTACATGTATAAAGGGGAATATGCAGTTTAGGTTTAACAGATGCCGAAACTTGTAATTTAAGCAAATTTTATTTTTGTTTTCTCCAGGTATCAAACCGTTTAAATGTGGACTTTGTGATTATTCAACAGTGGAAAGAAGTCATCTTAAAGTTCACGTCCGAATACATACTGGTATGTCTTTAAAACTTTGATACCAATGTGTTAAGTGTAGAAAATACTGCATCTCATGCAAGTAAATTACAAGGTTTTACAAAAGTAATGTCATATTACAACCTGCGATATTAGTTAAATCAAAAGTTAGTAGCATTTAATGTTCAGAAAAGGGATTGTTTGTTTGATTGGAGTTCTATGCCTTGCTTAAAGTTATTCCACTCATTTGACAGCATACGAGCCCAATGGGTGAAGACAAAAATCATCGACGCCACTGGCAACAATTAAAGACCAGACAGGAAAAATACAGGACAATCACAGGACGTTATACAAAAGTATCACAAACAGATCGGGGTTATACATCAATAGTTATATTAAAATGTAAATTTAACTTTTTTTTAGAATCGAGGTTTATAAACTGCGAATGAAATATCGTTTTGGTCATTTTGACAAAATTTTTCCCGGTCACTCACAACTCTCATGTTTAGGCTTATCAGTTTTGTCCACCAAGACATTAAGAGTTCCAATCGGATATATTTGTATTATAATTTAGAAGGACAAAAACTAATGCTTGCCCGCCTGGGGTCTTGCTAGGAGCACTATAGAATTCAATCCGCATGTTGAATTATGTCTCTCACCAGGTATTTATTTTCCTTTCAGGTGAAAAACCGTATAAATGTACATTTTGTGATTACGCGACTGCCCAGAACAGTACCTTGAAGATTCATCTAAAGAGACATCATGGCGGACAAATGTTCAAGTGCAAGACCTGTGGAAAATGTTTTACACAACTAACAACACTTAATGCTCACATGAAAAACCAGATGCATGATTCTGCTTGTGCCCGTGATCAATCTCCTGCTCAACATAATCCCGGGGTTTTGTCAGCAATCTCTAGTTGCGTGCCTTCATTAGCGTGACATGATCAGGTCTAAAACGTATTACTTTCACAGCTGTGGAAATCAAGTCTAAAGTGCAGCTGCTCTATTGAATGCGCTCGTGTCTAATGCATGCATGCACGCCTTGTTTATGGATGGGACAAATGTACCTGTAGAGATGGTATGAATGAGTCGTTGTGACACCTTCTTTTTTTTTTTTTTTTGGGCGGGGGGAATACAAATTTAAGGTAACTATAATTAGTCCAGGAATACATTTTCGAGGGCGTTTAACCTGGCAAGTGATAAATAAAGACTAAAACAGTTCACTCTAGGCTCAAACTTGGATCTGTCATTTCTAAGCCCCAAGTGTTGAAGCTGTAGAAAGGTGTGAACTTTTGCGTTATTTCGCACTGTAAGATTAAGGTCTGGTGGCCCAGTGTCTAAGTACGGTATAATTTGCAGTAAATACGGATAAGAGCCCAGCAATGGTTGAAGTGTTGATTCCCTGGTTAACTTAAACAATACGCCAGAAGCGCCAAGAAGACATCCCTTTATATTTGTATTGAAGGGGAATACAATTTTGTTTGCCTCCACCGGATTCGAACTCGGGCCACTGGTGAGTAGGGCCAGCTCTCTTACCGACTGTACTACAGAAGCTGACGACAGAACTGCCACATATATTTTATCAAAAAAACGACGGCGAATGCCTATCTTCGAAATGCACTGATGTTCTGGTGTTCAGACACGATGATGTATGTATATATGGGTACAGTACTAGCTCGCACGATGGTGACTGCTTATAATTTCGTTAACTGTAAAAATGTATCGCATTGGTTGTGATAGAAAGAATATATTGCTGTCCATAATGCACAGATTTGTATTTATAAGTTGTTGTGTCAAAATATAAACAAAAATTACACATATGTATGGACTTGTGAGAGCTAGATTGAGGGAGGTGTGCAAAATGTATGTATATCAGAGATTTTGGTTGTACTCGCTACAGAGTGTAATAGCCTACTTCCGATATCGAAGTATAGAGTTCAGATATTCAATTAAAAAAGACTGACCGGCTTAATACAGGATTAATATCGACATCCAATAAATTCTGTAGCATTATATTTGGAAAACATACCTAAAAGTTGAAGTTACTACCTACCGTTGGGTGGAAGAGACAAATATGGCGGGTCGGCAACAGATACTTGAAGCGTATTTTTAACAAGGCTTATTGGAGATTAAAATTTTGTACTGAGAACGTTATATTTCCAATATAGCCAATACTTAGCAGTTTTATGGCTGTGTAGGTTCGGCTCCCAAGCACGGTGTTAAACACCAAATAATGAGAGCTATGTTGTAT
>JAVFBW010179623.1:0-10743 GCA_034783835.1 Mopalia ciliata
GTGGACAATCCGTCGTCATATGAGTGAAATACCCTTGAGTACGACGTTAAACCCCAATCAAACAAACAAACAAACAAACAATCCAACAGAAAATTGTTAGTTACTTCACTTAATTTATAACATTTATAAAAAAATTTGAAGTGTGCCACAAGTCTGAGCGGTAGAAAGAATTGTTCCACTTCGGTGAAATCTGCACTATATATACATTACAAATATTTGATTTTCCCTTAATGATTGATAATTTTCATGTAATAGAGTACAGTGACAACTCCAGAAAATGAGGACCACTTCAAGTCGACTACATGTATTTATATCTCTGTTTATTTAAAACATTTCTGTGGGTGGTTGGAGGAAGCTTCCTGTTGCTGTGGTACTTTTAAATACAAAGAGGAACAGGATATGGAACAATTTCACTTAGAATTTTTCATTTTGAACCATACAAATTTAAGCAAAATGTTTTTTACATACTTCAAAATAATGTTTAATTTTTTTTTTACTTTAAGAAATACTTATTAATTTTATGAATACAGGCCCAGAACTCTATTAGTTAATAATGAGAAAAGTTCTATCTTGAATGTATCTTTCAAAATATTGCATTCGTGTTAGTTTAAGGTAAAGTACAAGGTTGGATATTTGTGACATAACTATTTCTAAGGAGTTTTTAGAAATTTGTATGCAGGTTCCTAAACTAAATTCTTCAGGCCTTTAATAGTCAGAACTATCTATATCTACCAGTACCTGCTTTATTCTTTATTTTTACACAAATAATAGCCCTGTGAGGGAGCAGGTGGGCCATGGCCCTGCAGAATACTGCCTCGAGAAAAGAGGCTGCTTTCTGTTGCCCTGGTGTTTGCAAAGCTAAAGGGTAACGGGAAGCAGATTTGTTTGTGATGTTCTGTAATTGTTTCTGTCGTCATATAAGTGAAATACCCTTTAGTACGACGTTAAACACCAATCAAGCAAACAAACAAACAAACACAGATAATATGACATGATGATGAACATGAACAATTTATATATTTATATTATTTTGGGCAGCCATTTATTTTCGAAACCATATTGGCTCTAGAAAAATGTCTGAATATGTACATTTAACTATAATGTAAAACGAAACTCACAAGTGAAAGAGCGACGAAAAATACTGGATACATAATTATAAATTTATATTTTCTAAGCTTTTGGGGGTAACTATCTCCATCATCAGAGAAATGGTAAATGCAAGCAAACAATGTAACTAACAATGCATGGATAGCCATGGGACAAAGAACAATAGTGACAATAGTATGTTGAAAGGACAAAAGCTTACATTGAGGCGAGTGAGCAGCCCAAGCTGACAATAAACCAAAGATACAAAGGAATATGGACAAAGGGGTGGGGGTTTTTTTCTCCAAATTTTGCAAAAATAAATGACAGTCATTGCATATTTTTAAATATATTTCAAACTTGGTAACTAGTTTCCTCCACTTAAAAAAACTTTATATTTTTATATTTCATTTAATTCTGCAAACCAAAAGGGCCATCTCTCAAATTAGAAATTTACTTCAGACTTGGCCATATTTGTTGTGATACCTTGTGAAATACAGGCACATCTATGGTATTAACAGAAAAGTCCAAGTCTGAGGTAAATATCTGAATTTGAGAGACCATAATGTTGGCCATATTTGTTGTGATACCTAGTGAAATACAGGTACAACATTGCATATGGCACCAAAATGGTGATACAAAATGGTTCTTTGAAAGAAAAACAATAGTTCTCAAACAAAAGTAGGAAAAGAAGGTTTGACGGGGATGATAAGTATATTTTTAAAAAACGCCTCTAGTGGTGGACCAACTACATGTACATGTAGCTACTCAGCTTGTCGATATTTAAAACAATGGCCCTGTTTAGAAGATTGTAGCTTATAATAAACCAATAGACAGCTGACTTTTCATTTACTTATGTATGCTTCTTTAACAAGTTTTTTCCTTAATATACATGTAATAAATGAATTTTAATTTCCAAAATAATGAAAACAATATATGTACATGAGAATATGTTGTTTATTTTCTTTACCATCACTACTAAAGATGGCTCAATAAACTGAAAGTTGATAACGATCTATTGGTTTATTATAAGCTACAATCTTCTACTTGATAACGATCTCTGAAATGAGATAGAGACGTAGTATCCAATAAATTAAGAAGTTGTTATCTATACTTAAGTCTTCTCATGTTTTATGTACTCCCGACTTCTAAATGCCACTTAAAGAATCTAAACTGAAAGTTGTAGTCAACATGAAATGGTCTTAATTTGGGTTTTGTGGGTGTCACCATACATGTTCTTTACCTAAATAATACTAGTGTGTTTTAATAATCAACAGACTATAACATCTTTTGATGAATGGTTCACATGTTATTGAAGATTTTCTGTTAAGAAAGGCATCCGTCAAGGCATTCCTTTGGAGATGGTTCAGCCAGTTGCATTTATGTTCTTGGCCTACTTTTCATGCTAAGCAGACTTTAGTTTACATGTAGCTCACTACTTATCTAGGTTATTTCTTTGGTTGGTTGTGCTCTGCTAAGCTGATTGATGAATACATTATAGTGGTATCATTTCTTAGTTTAGGAAGATACTGTTGGCAGATATTGCTGCTTACTGTTCCGAGTAAGTTTTAATGTTTTTGTGGTTTAGGGGTTTTTTTTGTGGAAGAGATTACAACCCAATGATACTGTAAAGCTCAGTATTTGTGTTCCATGCTACATTGTAGGTTGGTGACTTGAATGATAGCAGGGCTCGAAAAGGGGTGGAACTTGGGAACTAGGTTCTCGATCACTTCTCTTGTTGGCAATCAATGCTCAGCTGTGAAATTGCCAAGTACATTTAGGCTATATCATTTTATGAGACCACGCCTTTACTAGAGCATATTTTGCCTTCCCAGTCCGGTCAATCACAAAGCCAGACTGTCAGTCAATCAGGGCCATGGTGGGAAAAATTAGAGAATGTGAAAATGTAATTGCTGAGAAAATTACTGATAGCGAGACATTTGAGCATATCGCCATATTGGGCAAATCACATAACTTATTAAATAAATATGTTTAAGTTTATCAGTAGCAGAATTCTAATGAATGAACACAGCAAACAATTTGGGAAACCTTTAAATCTGTCTGTCTATTTAGATTGGTTTTCGTAAGACCTAAAAAAAAAAAATGCTTTGTTTCCTCTTACGGCCTGAAAAAAATTGGGCTAGACAGGCAGGATCTCTTTTTTATTTTGTCAATTTTTTTTTTGTAGACGTACAAAACAGTATATATTAGATAAAACTGATACAGATGCTTGCATGACAAAAGCATTACAAAAAACGAGTTACCTATAAAAAGTATGGCATTTTGTAAAGGTCTTTTGAACCTCAAAAATTCCTAAATGTTTTTTTTTCTTCAAAAGCTAATTAAAACTTTAAACTCGGAGCTATATCGTAGGATTGGTCGGGTTAGAGGAAACAGGGCATTTTTTTTAGCCTTTACCATTGGAACACGTACCTGTTTGCTCTGTTCTCCCCAATAGCACAGGCCTGCATATATATTAATTAACCAACTACTTTGCTGTTTTTTGGAAAGGTTTAATTGAGAACTAATATGTAAATTTCTTGCTTCTTTATAGTCATTAAAATACTTAATTGATCGACTTTTTGTACCAGATGGCCAATATTCAGGTGACATACATATATTTTGAACCCCTGTTGGGTAATCCTAGGTCAATGTCAAATTATGCTTTACATTCCATTGCTGTCTAGGTGAGTTAAACTTAATTATGTTACCATTCTGAACATGAAAGTTTTAGACAGTGTGGTGAAGCAAAGTATGCTGATTAATCTAAACAGTTCACAGAGGTTGTATAAATTTACATAGGTCAGAACATTTGAAAATTTCAATATAGGGACTACATACATGTAGTTGTGTATTAAAGTATGATCAAATTATTGATATATTATTTTTGTCTAATCATTCACATTCACACACCCAGAGAACTCCCTCAACTCATGGTCAGATGTCAGGCAGTGTTTAGTAACATAAAGGTTATCACCAGTACATGGAAATTGTTAGCCCTGTTAGTAACATAGGATTTGTATGCATTTTCCAAAAGAGCGCTATACAGAGCTGGTTAAACTGTAAGTAATGATGTTTGGAATAATGTCTGACAATCCATGTAAGATGAATGTTTTTGAATTGGCAACACCTTGTAATTGATTGGCACTGTCAGGAGCACTCACACATATTTTATACTTTACATAATTATGCTCTTGGCATACAGCTTTTAAAACTAAGGATGATTGAAGTTTGGAATAGATATCGAATTGTTTGCCCCATGAGATGGAATTTGAGGCCTGTTGTGCTGCTGTCATCTAAAGCACATGGCCAAGTCTTCACTGAAATCTTTTTGTACAATATTTGGTTTCATAACCGGTTTAATCACAGACATAACAACGAAACAAAACTTTGTGCCAGATGTCTGATTCCATGTGATTTTCTTCTCCACATTCAAAACATCTGTTTGTAAATTTGCTGTCTTTTTTTGATCAATGGAACAACCTCATACATGTTCGCTAACATCAAAAAAGTACCTTTTCCACTGAGGTGAACCCCATCGCCTGTTTACTCTTTCATTTCTCAATTATAACTTGATTTTGTCATCTCAGCCATTCCACTGGGACTGCCGTGACATTCCTACTCATTTTTGCTCTAGTTTTTGTGTACTGATTCCTCTTTTCTTACAGACCTACATGTATATGGTTCATAACTTAGGAAAATATATTTTTTGCTCACGAACGATTTCAGTTCTCAAAAAAAAAGACTCCCATGGCAGCTACAAACAAAAAAATGCTGACAATGTTGACATGTTGTTTAAATTGTAGCCTCATAGTGAAAATGAAAATTTTGACATTCTCAGTGGGCTTCTTGAATGTTTAAGGATTTGCAAATAAATAATATTAAAACAAAAACAACAACTACAAATTTTACTGCTAATAAATTTTTGGCAGTGTTTATTTAGAAGTTTTACAAACAAAAATGGTTTGTCTTGTATTTAAATAAATCTTCAGATAGAATACAAGTGTTGAATATTTTTTGTGTCTTTTAGAAAGTGAAGATTAACAGTATTTTTGTTATTTTGGAATAACACTTTCTTAGTTAGAATTCTATTCATTTAAAAATGGTTGAACTTGTTAGTATCTTTATAATTTGTTTTTCCCTTTTTTGCTCGATTTGGGGACTGGTATCTGTATGAAGGGAATTGGATTGATGTACAGCTGAATGCCACCAAAGCATAGTCCGGGTGTATTTATTACAGCTGTAATTTGTCTTGCTACGACCGCACACTTTATGATGTTTTATGGAATATCACTACAATTTCACATTTAATATGGTAATGGTTAATGACCAAATGGTTATACGTAAGTCATGGAGGTAAGCCCGCTTCCAGTTTTATTCAAATGGGTTTATGACTCGTCCTTGTAATAGTCAATCCTTGCCCAGAACTAAAATCTGCCTTTTGATGTACATATATGGACTAACCATGATCGCAAAAAGAAAAAAAAAACTCGTACCTTTCCCAGTGATTTGATGCCTTTAAAGAGAACAATAAAGACGATCACCCAGGCTAAAAGCAGACAGAGGGTCAAAGTCCACACCAGTGTTCCCGGCTCTTCTAAACCGCTGCTTTTCTGCAACACGTAATTACTGAAAGAGATAGAGAGAGAAAAGGAAACTCAGGTGCAGGTCAAAAGTGACTCATTTCCTGTTTGATATATATTTCTAACCTGTTTCATATATATATAGATATATTTTGTGTAAATGAAGAGAAAAAAAATTGCTTGCCTCCACCGGGAATCGAACACGGGACTTTTGGGTTGTATATATATAATGTCACAGACAACATAGATCGCATCATGCTTAATCTTCAACTCATTATTCATAGTAAGTCACACACATGCAGTGTAGATAAATCGCCTAGGAATTATTGAAAAGACCGAAACAGTTAATGAAAGTCTTATATCTGACGACACATGGCAGTTTAATTAGACCAAAAATATTCCTAGAATTTACTTTTAAGGGAAAATATATATCATTTATATCGCCTAAATTGCAGGTAAAACTTGTTTCTTGGAACCGAATCGTAAATAAGGGATTGTCTCGAGGGATATTTTTAGGCCTGTTATTTTCTGTAACAGTTCGTTGCCTCGGGCAGGTGGTTGGAGGGAGCTCCCTGTTGCCCTGGTGCTCTCAGAGTTAGAGGGGATCAGGAAGCCGATCTGTTTGTGGCGTCTTGTGTCCGGTGTTTGTATCGTCTTTGCCTTTGTTTGTTGCCAGTGGTGTCGAGGGTGATTTCCTTCATCCAGTGGGCTGACACGCGGTCATGTGAGTGAAATAACCTGAAGTACGGCGTTAAACCCCAAATAAACAAACAAATCGTTGCCAGGGTGTTTCTTTCACCCACTGGGCTATAGGACGAAATTATATTAGAACAAAACCGTTAACACTTTGTAACCCTCTGGCTGAAGGCATTTTGTTTGAAGGGTAGCAATGCTGTCTTTACGAAGCACTGGAGGAAGATGAACTTTCCAACATTATGGAAATGATTCCCATCTTGATTGTGCTAGTGTCAATTATTGTTGAAATAAACCTATTTCATATAAGAAAATACCCCTTGAGCACGGCGTTAAACACCAATCAATCAGTCAATCAATCAATCTATTGGTACAGTGTAAAACCAGTACCACAAAATATAGATAGTCTTTAATCTTCCAAAAATGTTTTAAAATAAATTATAAGTATAAAACTTACTTCCAATATTCTCTACTAGGAGATTCGGTCTCATTCGTGATGGTCAGATTCCCTTTAAGACAAAAGTAACGATTTTTTTTTTACCAAATGACAATGGACAGTTGCGTTACTATATAATATTTGACAGTGTCGATTGGTCGATTGTTTCGTCCTTTTATCCTTATCAATCAAAATGCCACAAATGTGCGGAATCCCCAGCAAATCGTACCGCGATACTGCACATTTAGCCCAAACAGCCAGTCACAAACAAATGGATGTCACATCAATATAGAAATTCATTGTAACGTAACGTCATCTAGCCGACCGTTACATAGAGGAGCTTTGAGCAACCGGTCCCTTGTGTACAGGCGGCGTCTCACACCAGGGCACATGCGTACCGAAGAGTCAAATCATATAATTTACATCAGAATGTATAGAAAAATCCGGTCATAATTATGGTACGTCTGTGGTGGTGTATGCAGTATTTGTAGGGGCTTACGAGTGGACTGTGGACACCGATATAAACAATGGCAGCTTACCATCGAGGTACAGTTGCTGGCATTCTGGGGTGGTATAGTTTATCCAGGTGAGATTCTCAGCAACTTTTGGTTTCTCACAAATGCAGGTATTCCACTCCTGATTGCACGTGTCCCATGCAATCTCACTGGACATTGACGCAAAGAAAAAGAAGAGACAGTAAGCGATGACCACGTTATAGTACAGGGCAATAACTGCGGATATTATCACGGAACAGTAACCAACACCTGCGAAAAAAATATATATATATTTAAGACTGGTAGGCATATATGGCAATAAAACCTGTATAAGAACTGAGCAGATTCCAGCACCTATGGAAAAAACTAAATCTAAATCTGGTAAACACATTGGGCAATAAAAACATGTATAGTCACGGAGCAATAACCAACAGCAATGGAAAAAAACAAAATATAAATAAAAAAAATGGTAAACAAATTGGGCAATAAAAACATGTATAGTCACGGAGCAGTAACAAACAGCCATGGAAAAAACAAAATATAAATAAAAAAACTGGTAAACACATCGGGCAATAAAAACATACTTAGTCACAGAGCAGTAACCAACACCTGTGGAAAAACAAAATATAAATCTAGACTAGTAAGCACAAAGGTCAATACATGCAGGTATTATCTCGGAGCAGTAACCAACAGTAAACAACAATATAAAGCAAAGAATAGTGGGCATATAGGGCAATAAAACATGTATAGTCACGGAGCAGTAACCAGCATATAAAATATATAACTAACATTAGTAAACACATTGGGCAATAAAACATTTATAGTAACGGAACAGTAACCAGAAAAAAAGCAAATATAAATCTAAGACTGGTAAGCACATTGTGCCATAAAAAAAACATATATAGTCACGAACAAGCACCTATGGGAAAAATCAAACCTAAATATAAAACTGGTAAACACATTGGGCAATAAAAACATGTATAGTCACGGAGCAATAACCAACACCTCTAAAAAAATATTTATAAATCTAACATTAAACACATAGGGCAATAAAACATATATAGTCACGGAGAAATTACCAGCACCTGTGAAAAAAATATATATCTTAAGACTGGTAAACACATTGGGCAATAAAACATATATAGCCACGGAGCAGTAACCAACACCTGTGAAAAAATATATATCATAAGACTGGTAAACACATTGGGCAATAAAACATGTATAGCCACAGAGCAGTAACCAACACCTATTGAAAAAAAACCAAACAAATATACATCTAAGACTGGTTAGCACATAGGGCAATGTTTCGCGTTATGTATATGCTTTTACAATGTTGTGCCTTATGCTTTTGTGATGTTGCGCCTTATACTTTCACAATGTTGCGCCTTATGCTTTTACAATGTTTCGCCTTATGCTTTACAATGTTGCGCCTTATGCTTTTACCATCTTTCGCCTTATGCTTTTACCATGTTTCGACTTATGCTTTTATAATGTTTCACCTTATGCTTTTACAATGTTTCGCCTTATGTCTTTACAATGTTTCGCATTATGTTTTTAAAATGTTTTGCCTTATATTTACCGAAACTCCACTGGGTGGTTTTTACGAGGTTTCCTCTTGGTTTTCCACCGTCACAGAGTGAATGGAAAACTCCTTTGTCATAGAAGTCAAATACCTGCTGAGTACGACGTTAAACCCCAATCAAACAAACAAAGAAACAATCAAACTTTGATTGGCCTCCAGTACTTCCCAGAATTATCGCCGACCAATAGTATAAAAGAAATGAAAGCAGGCATACCTTTAAATAACGGATTCATTTTCCACACAGAGATTGGGCCGGAACTGACAAATTGTCCAAAGGCTAACTCCAGAAAGAATATGGGAATCCCGACCAAGACCATCATGATGAAATATGGGATCAAGAAGGCGCCTTTCGGAAAGAAAGAAAGAAAGAAAGAACAAACAGACTATTATGGGTAATTTCATTTTTAATCAGCCACTGCGTATAGCAGTTGCTTCGTTCAGACGACTGGCTAAATATTTGTCAATTTAGTTGCCGTTTATTGCACTAGGCAACTATTGCACTAGGTAAATGAATTTCGTTCAGTTAGAAACATTATGATCTAGGAATGCCAAAAGTTTCCGATAATGTATCATTTTTAAAGTTGTGTTCTTCTGAATTCTCTTGTATGTTAAGTCACATGATACGATACAACAGGGGGCTCTGTCCCCAATGCCGGTTAGCTTATCTATATGGCAGTCGCATACTTCTAGTTAATAGACTTCTGGTATCATTCACAACTTGCCCGTGCTATATTAAAATAAAACATATTTGTATATAAATCAAAGCACATTAATTACTAATAAATATATTCATCACATTACACATATGGACGAAATTTGATTGAACAAAATTGCAGTGGGTTGTCTACAATTTCAAATATTTTTATTATTGTTAAGAGAAATAAAACGAATGAAACTCATGTATAATGAGTACCTCACACATACACTCTTAGAAAGAAATGGCTATAATGGAACCCTTGATAAGGTTCTTCAGTCACGGTTCTGGAACCCTTTATGGTTATGTATGAAACCCTCAAAGCGCATCTGTTACAAGTATTTCTTCCTTTCATCTTATATCAAAGAACCGTTTTTGTCGTAATGGTTCCATATATAACCATCTTCATTTTTAAAGAAACATTATTTTTTTGGAATCCATCTATAATTTAAAATTTTAATATCGAAATACCCTTCGATTACCCTCATTATAAACTTTAATATGCGTTCGATTTACAATATTATTATTAATAAAAGGACATTAATATGCTACTTTTGACGGTTGTGGACAAACTCAGATATATTTTAAACTAGGGCATTCTGGGATTCAAATCTTCTATTTTGTTAAGACTGGAATCACTCACCTCCTCCATTTTTGTATGCTTTGTATGGAAATCGCCAAACATTTCCGAGACCAACGGCGAAGCCAATACAGGATAGAATAAATTCAAATTGTCTTCCCCACTGTGCCCGTTCTCCGCCGTCGCCACCCTCTCCCTTTTCAGCCAGGTCACCATTTGATTGGTTGACCTTCGAATCATCTGAAGGTTCATTTCCGGTTGGGTAATCAGGACTGACTTCAAACTGAAATAAAAAGAAAGCTGTTTGGGTTTAAACTGATTAAGTTTCACACTTGAACCTTGCCCCTCGTGTAATCGTTTAAATCCAGACTAAACTAAAGTGTGAGTCTGTCTGACATATCCTATAGCATCCGTGCACCTAGCTACGCTACTTGAGTCTTCCTAACCTTTAGAAATAGCAGGAAGCTACCATGATTCTGCACTTTATCTTCCAATGTATACAACTTGGTTGGCCTTACGCTGACTTAAACTATCTCGTTTTCTTCTTGGACACTGTTGATTTAGGCATACCAATAAAACGACCACTCGACGACCATTT
>JAVFBW010179634.1:0-10743 GCA_034783835.1 Mopalia ciliata
CCAGAGTGCAGGAAAACTTAGCAGCACAGGATTTGATGACTCAACTGGTGCTTGTGATCCTCTTTAATGAATGATAATCAGAGTTATGATCAGGTTATGAAATTGGAAAATAATGTATTGTGTTACACACAAAAAGTTTTACTTATTTATAGAATATGGTTTTTGGGTGGTCTTCTCCTTTAAACACCAGACTTCATGCTCTCAATTACATTCATTTAATTGATCTGTTTTAAATGCTCTGCTTAAAGTCATTTCACTTATATGACAACAACTTGTTTCCCAATGATAAGTATATATACTTAACCATAAAGAGTTTGGCTATGCTGGAAAATTAATGTTCCTTCAGTGCTAAGTAAAGAGAACGGGATTGTTCTCTTAGCCAATTTCCATCCAATTGCAGAACAAACTGTGACAAGCAATCTAGTTTTTAATCGCACACCACAATACCCCTTTCTAATCTTACATCCCACCCTCGATACCCATTTTTAATCTTTAATCCCACCCCTCAATAACCCTTTCTAATTTTTAACCCACCACACAATAACACTTTCTCAACTTTAATCGCACCCCTCAATACCCCTTTTAATGTTAAATTCCACCCCTCAACACCCCTTTCATATCCTAAATCCCACCCCTCAATACCCCTTTCTAATCTTTAATCTCACCCCTGAATCCCCTTTTTTAATCTTTAATCCCATCCCTCAATACACTTTTTCAATTGGCTTATGTCACTGTTTTTATGTTCACAAATGCACTGAAAAACAGCTCGTTTGTCAGCCTACGATGTGGACGAAATCTAAGAAAAGACACAAAATTACTTTATTTCATCTTAATACCACTAGAAAGCCATTGCTGATAAACAAAATTATTAGAATCTTCGGGACAACTTAGGAAGCGCCATTAAACCACAAAACTTACTTTTTCAACCAAGCTTTCCGCACTCCCACGAAGGACAGAGCTGGCTTGTATGGGTCTTTGCGCAGAGATAGTTTCCGATGGTGTTGCTATGCTACGGGGTCGTCCTTCTTGCCATGCCATCGAGGCTGAAGTGGGAACATCATGATAAGCGGTGGTGTCGCTGGCTCGTTTGGACGGTCGCTCATCTGAAAAAATGGTTACATATTTATATTTTCTAAACCAAACTCTTATTTCTTACAGTCAAGTTGTTTGTCATATAACATTGTTGTACAATTGAACTGCTGTTTTTTTGCATCAATCTGTAATAAAAAAAATATTTAAAAAAAACAGTTGTTTGTCATTTCTTCAAGACAACTCTCAGGGGAAATGGAAAACGATGTGATCTAAAACAGGAGTTACTGATGAGATTCAATCAAGATCGGCTGGGGGTAGGGAGACGCAATAACAAAAAATCCATCCGAGAGGGCCTCAGCCACTCATTGTTAACCTACAATATTTTACCGATATCATGTACCACATTCATCACGTCCCATTTAAAACACAAACTTACAACAAGCAGATTTCCATATTTAACACCCCCAAAAAATCATTTGTTTGTATGTTTGATTGAGGTATAAAACCATTCTTAAACTTATTTCACTCATATGGCGGCGTGCCAGCCCAATGCGAGAAGGAAACCGTTCTCCACACCACTCATACAAACAGGTTGAAGACAGGATAAATTCATGACACAATAAACCACTTTTACAAATAGATCCGCTAAAATAGTAAATTCATTGATTGATGGTTTCAGTGGTGTTTCAATCCTGTTTAAACCTATTGTACTCTTATAGGGGTGATTTACTAAAAACAACAAAAAGTTGCACAAATAGAGCAAAAAAATGTCAGATATTTTGTACTATTGGAAACATTTACGGTAAAAGCATTATTCATTGTGTCACTCAAGTTCAATAATATACTTATCACAATATGCATGTTTACAGAGTTAAGGTGTGACCTTCACATTTGAGTGGTGTGATGACAGTCACTATGACGTCAGAACATACCACGTCACAATAGATAACGTTTCTATATGCCCTCTAATGCCACAATGGAGACTGACATTACCACTATCATACTGATGTGAAGTGGTGAGATCAGACTTGTAGAGTGTTTGTTAGTTTTTTTGATTAGGGTTTAACGTCAAGGGTATTTCACTTATAAGACGACAGATTGTCCACTTCACACTGCACCTAGCCTTATCATAATAAGTATGACATTAAACCCCAATCAAACAAACACCACTGAAATACGGCAGTATATATTTATAGATATTGAATTATGTAAGACATCCATTTCTTTGTAATGAATGTCGTCATACAGACCCGCTGAACTCATACATCATTTCAATGTGCTCTTAGAGTTCCTAAAGCACTTAAAGTCCTACAAACACAAATTCAATTGTTTGTTTGATTGGGGTTTAGCATAATACTTAAGGGTATTTAACTTAGTTCATGACAGATTATCAAACATCACACTACCATTTGGCTTATTACAGAGGGAAACCGAGAGTAAACCTCATAAAAACCAACCCAGTGATTGCCAGCCCCACATCATGTGACTCATTCATACACCTGATGGTCGACAGAAGGACTCGATCTTGTGAATGGTTAGTTGAAGTAGGATTAGTAAGTGCACATGCTACCACTAAGCCACAGATATGGGCCCGTTCAATTTAAAGCTTATATAAACTGAGTTCTAGGGACAGAAAGAGCACTGTAAATGAGGTAATTGAATTTGAGTTCAATTTCTTTCTTGGATTGTTGTGTAATGTCGTACTCAAGAGAATTTCACCTATATGACTAGGGAGAGTCCATTTCACACTGCTCCTCGATTAAATACAGTGGAGAAAGGATAGGTGTACGTAAAACCTATCCCCAACGTTACCAGAGCCAGGTTGTGTGACACTCATATACAGGAGGACTGGAACCAGAGAGCAATCAACATCGATTCTTTGTAATTATACATCCTGGATTCTGTTTGTTCCTATCATTAGGGTTAAATGTCGGACTCAAAGATATTTCAATTAAATGACAACAGATTATCCCCTTCACAATGATCCTTCCAGAATTACGGTGAAAAACCGTGAGGGACCCTTGTAAAAAACACCCCAGCAATTCCCAAAGCCACATCGTGTGACTCACTCATACACCTGATAAGCGCCAGACAAGACTTGATCCTGTGTAGGATTAGTAAGCACACATGCTAACCACTAAGCCATGGCCACTGCCACTACCGAAGAAGTATCAGTAGGCCATCACGCTGACCACTAAAAGTAAGCCATGGACAAAACTTGTGCTACAATAGCATCAAAAGTTATTAAGGCATCAGGCAGTAGACAACTCCAGGCATATTATTTCAACCACCCCTGGAATAAATGTAAAATTTCTCGCGACCGTTAATTTTCAGGTAAAAAATTTATGACCATATTCTACATACAACAGATATGTTCTACTGTCTTTTTTTTTTTTTTTTAATTTCTTACCAGACGTAGGATTTCACGCGACCCTGGGTCACATGGTCACATGATTTTCCAGGGGTGATTTCAACCAGCCAAAAGAAACTGCGAGCAGCATCAAAGCTAAGTGGGCATAGAATATTTTATTTGACTGCTGTTTAACATCATACGTGTGTGTATTATATTAACACGACTTTGTAATGCAGTTGTTCTGAAGAAAACTCGTCCTGACAAAAAAAGATTTAAAAACAACCAAGCAGCCAGGCTATAACTTTCCTTTTAAGGGCAAAAGCGGCCTCGTTAAATTAATTATTTCTAAATACATGTGTCTACATAGAGTATATACCATGCCAAAGCCATTCATCACCATGCAGCTCTCTCGTTCTACAAAACTCTTGTCTAACATCTATAATGCTACATCCTGATCTCTCTCTGAAGCATGCAAACCACACTTTAAATGCAAAATAGCATTGATAAAAAACACTAAATAAGGAATAAATTTAAACAATAGTTTTTTTGTACCTCCTAGCAATAGATTTATTATATCGTTCATTCACCAGTTTTTGAACAGCATCGGTTTTCAAACATTTCATTATTATTCGCTTATTTTTCCTTAATTTTTAGGTACAGAATGATGTTGAAATTGAAGGGCAGTATTTCATCAATAACTTTGAGAAAAAAGCATCTCCAGAGACGTGTCTGAAGGTTAATAATTACGGTTAATAAATCAGTCATGTGACTTTCTTAAATGTTTGAAAACTGATGATCGGAGTCTACATGTAGATCCGATGGAATGAGTAGATTTTTTTTTTAAATTGAAAATTCCTTTTAATTGGTCTACATGTTTCAAAACTAGAAGTTAATTACATCAAGGTGCTTTTTTTCTATTTTGTTGTCTGTTACATATTTATTTGACTTTATGTTAGTAGTTATAGATACAACTGCAGGAATGGTTCTCTATTGGTATGTATTAAAAGGAGTATAGCATATAATGGCAGCCATGTCTATTTATTTTAAAATAACTAAATTATATGATTCAACCATTTATCTCTTAATTAAAATAAAACATGATGCTCTAAGGGATGGGTTTGTTTTACTGGTGTTTAACGTCGTACTCAAGGGTGCTTCACTTATATGACGACGGACAGAAATACAGAACATCAGAAACAAATTTGCTTCCCTTTACCCTTTAGCTCTGCGAACACCAGGGCAACAGAAAGCAACCTCTTTTCTCGCCTCTTACGATCGACCGAGCAAGCCGAGGGAGTATTCTGCCGGGCCATGGCCCATCCGCTCCCTCACGGGGCTCTAAAGGATGGGAATTTGATTGATTGATTAATTGGTGTTTAATGCTGTGGGTATTTCACTTATATGACGATGTACTAAAAAGGGTGAACATACACTGTTTTTAGCCAGTTTATTTGATCAGAGTTTAATGTCATACTCAAGGGTATTTCACTTATATAATGACAGATTATACACTTCACACTGTTCCCTGCCTCGTTCCATGAAAAAATTGAGTTTGTTTGGTTGATTGGGGTTCAACGTCGTACTCAAGGGTATTTCATTTATATGACGATGATGTCCACTTCACACTGCACCTAGCCATATTACGGTGGAAAACCAAGAGGCAACCAAGTAAAAATCCCCCCGACGATTTCCGGAGCCACAACATGTGGCTTGCTCATATGGGCGACAGGCGGACTTGATCCTGTGAACATTACATCGAGAACAGGCTACCACTAAGCCACAGCCGCAGGGTGGAAAAGTGAGAGGAAACCTTGTAAAAACCACCTTGTGTGACTCACTTATATACTGTACATGACAGATGGTACATGGAAATAGGGTTAGTAAGCGCACACGGTAACCATTAAGCCATGGCCGCAGACCTCCACTTGCATCAAACAAATCTTCTCTTTTCACAAGTGGAGTGTGCTTTCGATCATAATTAGTTGGAATAAGCTTTGAATGACAGTCCAATCAAATAGCTTACAGTGTTTTATGCTGACTTATTGACCCAAAAAGCCACTATAATGTACAAAAAGCTGGGCTTAATCCCTCGGAAATTAAATCAAATCTGTTGAGCATTTCCCATCCCTGGAGATTCATGATTTGATGCACAACGATATAAACCTAAATGTAAGCCAGTCTATATAAAGCAGCCAAATGTAATAAAGGAAATCCGGCCGCATGCATTATTAACACCCACCTGTAGAGCGACGTCGGAACAATGAGCTGATGATGTTACCTAGTACATACAAATGAAATGTCTAAAAACATCCATAAACTTAACATATATAAACAGGGACTTTTTAATGTAAATTAAATTGTTCCTCAGAATACATATGGGACTCAAATTCTTGTAAGCCCCTCCAAAAAAGTCCATTAATATTTTTGTTTCATAAAATCGACATTAAAATTAAACGAAAAACAAACAGACACTAATAACAGACATTATGGAGGCATTTTTATCTTTCTTTTGATTTAACAAAATAAAACACTGACCCCTGAAGATGGCTGAATTATACAGATTTATGGGGTGTGACACCATTCTTTAAGTTATTTCACTCAAAGGATGCTGTGTCTTTCACATACCGGAGGTCAACAGATATATATATCGAACACTACCAGGGTACATGGATGTAGGTTTAGTAGGGGGCACGCTAACCTCTTAATCCCAGTCACAGACCTCCCAATTATTGAAAGAAGCCCCAAATAATCCAATAATACAAAACAAGCACAACAGGAAATACATAGTGCAAGGAAACCAAATGTGGACATATATTATGTGAGTGTACGTAAAACTTTGTGGTGTCCCTTACACCCAAGAGCTCTGCAAAGCTCCTTCAAGACAATTAAATCAATAATCTTTGTTTTTTGTTTCATTAATTCAAAGGAATAAAGGACTTACCTGGTGTCAGGTAATTTGATCTGACTAAGCCGGGTGAGGCAGGTGGGGACTGATTAACATAGCCTTCTAACGACTTGTCACGTCCATCAGGTGTCATCCCAGCCACAGCCATGGCTTGATTTTGTGTCAACTTCAATGGCTGTGCAATTTTCTTCATTAAAGGGTTTTCATCGCTTTGCTGTTTGCCAATGCAGCCTAACTTAAATGAAGCTCCACGTCTCGTTCCGCCGAGTTTTCTCGGTGGAGGAGTGGGCGGAGTCTGCTCCCGCTCATAGTCACTATCCTCCTGAGGTAAACTGTGGAAAAATCAAAAGTTCAATCAAATTCATTTTTCAATCTTGTTTGCCTTTGGGCAAATATTTTTTTGTAACCGATTTTTAGTTACTCCCTTACTAAACCTGGGATCAGTATGTAGAGGGATTCTGAAACGCCGCTAATCTTCGAATCTGAGAACTGTGAATGTGTTACTCGGCTAACTTGTTTCAATTGAGGGAGTATCAAGTCAGGGCTAGTTTGGCTTACTGAGCAGACTTCAAATGTTTGACGATCATGTCCACTGTGCTGATTAGAACAAGCTAGCCGACTAACACATTCATTGTTCCCTGATCTGAAAGGTTGGGATGTCTAATCCCTCTACATACTGATCTCAGGTAAAGCGTAAAACTCATGGGTCATTGCTTAACACCCAAAGCCATGCTCTCCAAGTATGAGGTTTGTTTGTTTGTTTGGGGCTTAATGCAGAACTTATGGTTATTCCACTTACACAATCAAGTGCCAACCAATGGTTGAAGGAAACTACCATGGATCCAACAAGTAACCAACAAAGATCAGATAGGAAAAACACTGGACAATCATAGAATGTACATGGCAACAGGAAGCTCCCTCCCAACCCTCTGCTCTATTTATTATATTAACATGACAAAGATGCTTAATCTTATAGCTGAGATTAAACTTATTTCGTCTAAATACCAAAATATATCAATGAATTATGATTACAATAGCACTTACTCCCTGTATACATAAATCCCTTTCTTGCAAGTCATCTCGGCTGGTCTTGGAATTGTGCCGTCGTTTGATATGGCGTTCACTCCAAGAGGTCGTGCTTGTATTGAGCCCGCCAATGGTCTCATGGCAATGGTTTCTGGGTCAAATTCCTGCACTTCACTAGGGCTATTAGGCGCAGGGTCAGATGAAATCTGTTCCTCTCCTTCCGTACCCTCTGTGCCGTCTGGTCCAGAGTATGTACTGAATTAAAAACATGATATATTAATTATACAATTTTTGGATAACCACTACTTGTTTTGTGATAGAACACGACGTTTCCATACATATGCCTGTATCTTCATGATATATTGTAAAAATCTCAATCCACATTTCCATAACATTAAGTGATTAATATATGTTTTTTTTTTTTCTCAAAGGCTCTATGGTAGTTTTGCATGTGCAGTGGTCATGGTTTGTTTGTTTGATCGAGTTTAAAACCACTCCTGCTATTGCCATTGACACATATGTTGGTACTGAGTAATCTCCTGCCTTATTTGCCCTGTCAGTGGTCCTATACGATTGATTGAATGGTGTTAAACGTCGTACTCAAGGGTATTTCACTTATATGACGACAAGACAGAAATACACAACATCACAAACAAATCTGCTTCCCGTTACCCTTAGCTCTACGAACACCAGGGCAACAGAAAGCAACCTCTTTTCTCGCTTCTTACGATCGACCAAGGAAACCGAGGGAGTATTCTGCAGGGCCATGGCCCACCGCTCCCTTGCGGGGCGAATCCTATACGACGATTTTAAAATCCTATAATATTCCATAAAAAATCGTATAGGATTTTGGGCAAGGTCTCATATGATTTTTTTATGAAAGGGTATTTTTATGGCTACAAACCTTGCTCTGCTGGGCTGCCTGGAATCCTCACCAGATGTGACGGGAGAAGTTTGGTTTGGAGAGTTGGCCATCAAGGGACTACGATTAAGAGCGTTACGATACTCGACATTGAGATGATTGGCTGAATGAGCAGGTGACACCTTGCCGTTAAGCGAGTTCTGTGGAGAAACTTTGCTATTGGGCGCTGTGAGGGAGGGTGTAATTTTGGGGCCAGCTGACGTGGAGTTGATATGAAGCGACTGTGTCCGATTAACAAAGGGGAGAGTTGTTTTATGGCCAGTCAAAGCGGACATCACTGTGCCGAACAGACTGTGGTTTCTCTGCAATATACGATAAAAGAACAGTTATATTTTCTGCAATATAAGCTCAAAAAACATCAGTTCTAATTTCTGCATATATGTGTACGGTCAAAAAAGATCTATTATAATAAAAGATTTGTTTGATTGGGTTTAAAGCCTACTCAAGGGTATTTCACTTATATGACAACGTGCCAGCTCAATGGGTGAAGGAAACCACCCTCGTGACCACTGGCAACAAACAAAGACAGGATGGGACAAATACAGGATGACAACAAAAAGTCGCAATACAGATGCCACAAACAGATCGGCTTCCTGTTCCCAGGGCAACATGAAGCTCCCTCCAACCGCCTGCTATAATAAAAGAAAATTTAATTTTTATTTTTAATGAGAACAAGCTGTGTAGCTAGAAGGTCCACCACTAGGGCTCTTTTGAAAATATATGTTCATAATCCCAGTCAAATCACCTTTTCATACTTTTGTTTAAGAACTATTTTTTCCTTCAAAGAATCAAAGAGTACAAGTTATGTTGTTTATCACCATTTTTAATATGGTCTTGTATATCAAGGTGAGTATACTCAGGTGTCCTGTATATCTAGGTGAGTATACTCAGGTGTCTTACTTATATGATGACAGACAGAAATACGGAACATCACAAACAAAAAACTGCTTCCCGTTACCCTTTGGCTCTGCAAACACCAGGGCAACAGAAAGCCACCTCTTTTCTCGCCTCTTACGATCGACAGAGGAAGCCGAGGGAGTATTCTGCAGGGCCATGGCCCACCGCTCCCTAACAGGGCTTAGGTGTATTGTATATCCAGGTGAGTATACTCAGGTGTCTAGTATATCCAGGTGAGTATACTCAGGTGTCCTGTATATCCAGGTGCGTATACTCAGGTGTCTTGAATATCCAGATGAGTATACTAAGGTTTTTAGGTACTTCTAGAACCTAGTACATTCAGGTTCTCCTATATCTAGTCATCAAGATACCAAATTCCTGGATGTTTTATTGAAGCACTATAGTTGTCTGGTATATCCAGTAAACATTATACTCAGCTCCTTGTATATCCAGAGTTTTATCTAAACTGGTACTTCTGATGTAGACAGGGGAATTTAATATATGCATGGGTATTACTTGATGATAACAAACCACTGGGGAGATTTTAAGAAATAAACAATTTTCCTACGACATAAATTAAAAAAAACGTAAAATGGGTAAACAGAAACATAAAAAGGAGACATAAATACCCTATGCATTGGTTCTTCAACTTCTCTCTCTGGGAAGTCTTCTTCATCTAAATTACCAGAAATAGCCCGGCGAATTTCGGGGCCTAAATCTTTAACGACCCGAAGACCAGCCTAAATAAAAATAATGGGTGATAAAAAACAAAACTAGCACATCCATACATTCAAGAAAAAGGCTGTCTGTCAAAATTGGAACACAAACTCATAACCATAAGATTGGTTGGTTGTTTGCTCGATTGGGGTTTAATGTCATACTCAAGGGTATTTCACTTATATAATGAAAGGTTGTCCACTTGGCACTCGCTTACCACTTAGCCATGGCCCCCACCCTCATTGCAAAAGGAACCAGCAATACCAAGATCAGATTGATTGGTGTTTTACACCATGCTTAAGGGTAGTTCACTTATATGACGGTGGGGTGTATTCCAATAATAATTGACACTAGCACAACCAACATGTGAAGTGTTTCCATAGAGTTGGCAAGTTAATTTTCCGTCAGTGCTAAGTAAAGGCCGTATTGCTATTCTTGAAACAAACTCCCCTTAGCCACAGGGCAACCAAGATAAGAAAATCACAGGACAAAATACAATGATCCCACTTATCGGTTTCTGTTGTCCCTTAGATAAGAGGGCAACATGGCACCATGAGAATCCTTTTCCACAGCCTATAATAGTGTTACTATAAACTCGCTATTGTCTAATATCTCCTGACCACATTTGGACTATCGCTGACAGTGCCAAAATATTTAAGCAGTTTAAAGGTATTCCCAAACGGTTGATACCTAGAAAACATATAAAAATAGTCTAATGTTTACTGAACAATTGGCAACTTGTTTCATTAAAAAATTCTTTGTACATGTGGGGAAATTAGGATTCGAACATCGTACTTTCATTAGAGTCAGCTGTGATTCTAGAGTGACATCACCAGGGGAATTCACCAAGTGACTGGTATCTATAGAAACCTGACCGCCATTTTGTTATTT
>JAVFBW010179645.1:0-10743 GCA_034783835.1 Mopalia ciliata
GCTCCCTCACGGGGCGGCTTCCTCCGACATTAAATAAAAAAACGCCACAAAAGTCCAGCAAGGCGCAGTTATGGCATAGTTTGAGTTGAGCAGCAGACTTGAGTATATTAAAAGTGGCGTACATCTTGTGTAAGTGCCGAAATCCTTTCTTACATTTACAATAATGGGCTTCTTTAGGTCTAGGCAGCTATCCTATAATACGCTTTTTTTTTACAGGAAACAATGCAAAGGGGTAGCACTTTGAAGCGCAGGTGACAACAGGAAGTAGGCCTACCTGGGAGTTTATGTATAAGCTTACTAATAATTTGCTTTTAAATGCTATCGGGTCACGGTTTTTTTTCAATGAAAACTTGTACTAATTAAGCTGAAATAAGGAAACTCTAACCCCCCTATAGAGTGTTTCTACATTTCACTGTTTTACTTCTAAACTACTGTGAATTTTGCAACCTGGCATGTATATATATTCTGAACAGTCAGTAAACTATTTTTCTCTTAAACTAACAGACAAAAATATTAAGCCTAAAACATACATTTTTGCTGCCTCTTTTTCAAATTCCGCCTGTCGACCATCAGGTATATTACTGTGAGTCACATGTTGTGGCTCCGGCTATCTCGGTGGTGGTTTTTACGAGGTTTCCTCTTGGTTTTCTACAGTAATAAGGCTAGGTGCAGTGTGAAATTGCAATAAAGTTGTGAATTTTCCACGATCTGAGAAAGGCCAAAACATGATTGTCTAAAATTTTAACTATGTCCGGTTTATAATTGAACAAAATAGCTGTAAGATTACAGGTACGTCCTTATATTTAGGAAAGTCTGCTAGAATCCAAAAATTGTACTATTCAATTACAGAAAATATAATTTCTACATTATGTACAGTGGTTATTATTTACCTGGCCTGTGTGTAGGACAAAATGTCCAGGGAAAAAAAAGGTCCTAGGACTAAAGGCACCAGGACAAAAAGTCCAGTGGACAAAACGTACAGAGGACAAAAAGTCCCAAGTTTACTTGATAATTTATATACAAATGAAAAACAAATAGATGTTTATCTTATACATCAACGTCTTTAATAAGATTATATACACAATTATATACACAATTAGCGCAATCATACAACATAAACAATTCAGAGCAACTTAATTATTTTATTTATGGATACGTATGTTGTGTCCAATGCCTTGAAGCATCTCCTCCAGGGTCTTGCCTCCATCTACCAAATCCAAACAAAGATTTCTGAGTCGTTCTTGCAGGTCCATCGTTGCTTGTTTGACAGGCTTTCTCAGGGGAAGTCCAATTGTATCATTTGACAAGTGTGTCCTCACATGGATTGCATCCTTCCTTATACAGTCCATGCAAACCCAAACCGTAGGGTGAGAATATCCGACTAATGACTTGAAAGAACGGTTCCAACTCTCACACATGGGAATAATGGAGGAATTCTGCGCATTCTGATGGGGCCATTTCCATTACCAATGCCGTGATAAGTACCGGTCACATAAGTGACATCAAAGTAGTCAATAAGTGGTTCGAATCCTTCAGGTGTGTTGTTTCTAAGATAACCCAAGCTGTCCTATATAGTTCTATATGTACAATATCAGAAGAATACAAATGTTAATTTTAAGACTTAAGATATACAAATATAATAAATAAATTATGATATTGAAGTATGCATTAAATCTTAGTTGAATTGTGTTAAGTAAAATATGTAACAGGCTGTTTTAAATAATTTAAGAATAAACATCAAAACAGACATAAAATGGAAATAAATATACTCTGAAATTACTAAGAAATGATATAAATTGGACTTTTTGTCCACTTTGCCTGTTTTGGACTTTTTGTCCTGGGGCTTTTTGTCCAAGGGCTCATTGTCCTGGTGCCTTTTGTATATGTATATGTATGCTTGCCTTTATGATCATTAAGTATATGAAAGAGGCACAGAGCAATTATATGTATACACTTAATTTAACCTGGCATAGGTCAACCTACAACTTAGAGCATATGAGGTGTTAGCAGTTGTAAGCACCTCCAATCATCTGAACAGATATGATTACGGCCAACCTAAGTTCACTTAATATTGACAGCCATGTCCCAGTAGTACCCATTTTCAAGCCAACATGTTCCCTGCACTTGAAATCGTCTATTTGCTTAAAGATCCATTGAGTGTGCCTCTGAGTGATGAATGTGTGTGTGTACCTGTTAGAGATAATCACAAAAGCTGTCTGACAATACACCCTGTGTGCATTTAAACTATATGATACAGTTACATGTAGTCATCAGATTATAAGAATGGGGACTGCTTAAACTTGTTCAGAAAATATTTTCTCAAGTTTTTTTTTAAATATTGTACTGTTATCAACTATTCAACTTTTTCTACTTTAGAGCATTCTTTCACACTTGATTTACCCCAAAAAATTAGTGTATCAATTTTGGTTATGGTTGCTTCATCTTTATGTAAATTAGTGCTGTATGAAATTTAGACAAATTGTTTGTGTACCAAGTTTTTTGTGTGGTCAGTCAATCTAACCCTCGATGGTACATCCCATCGTCATTTTTCATCTAGCAAAGTTCAGATAATAAAAAAAATAACACATGGTCGCCTTCACTATCATTTTTTGTCTTAATTTATCATAGGGAATTGGTTATCCCAAACATAGTTTAAAACATAACTACTTCATAAAAACTACATGTTAATGCCATCAAAATATCAGAAAAATTGTTTTGGAAGACCTTTTTTCATCTTAATTGAGTCTGATGGCATTGTCATGGCAACATTTAATGCCAGGGGAGGTTACTTCCTATTTCTGATTGATTGGTGACAGTTTATTGCATACAAGGGGCAATTTAATAATATAATTATAATAATAAAACTTTATTTATTGAGGATAACAATTTACATAATAAAGAGCCACTTTTGAAGCAGCAAGGGGAGGTTACTTCCTATTTCTGATTGGTTGGTGACAGTTTATTGCATACAAGGCGCAATTTAATAATAATAATAATAAAACTTTAAAAAAAGCAGTTTACATAATAAAAAGTCACTTTTGAAGCAGCGAGAGATCTGCATTTTCTGTCTTTTTTGGGGGGATAGAATGGTGTTTAAACCCTCAATAACTGGCATTATCCGCCATTGTGCTTTTCTTAAGACCTTGTCAAAATTTTATTTTAAAACCTATTAAGACATTATCAAAACCCTCATCTCCTTCGGCAGCTCGAGTTTTGACTCATTGTCAAAAGGTTGACAGAGCTCTATAACAGTACCATGACCTAAGGCTCAGCCTGAAAGCCCTAATTTCAACATGACTGTTAACAATAGTGTTCACTTAGATGTGCGGGTGGCTGGGAGCGAGTGTCCTGGCGTTCTCATACTGGGGTGCTACATGCAGTTTATCTGTTTTGGATGTCATTGTATTGTGTCCTGTGATTGTCCTGTCTTGTCTTTATTTATTTCCAGTGCCCTCAATAGGGTTTTCCTTCACTTTCTGTCTAACACTTCTATAGGAACGTAAGGGGATCTTAGAAATGCTACCCAGCATTGTCCGTCCTTCTCTCCATCTTTCTGTCCGTCCATCTGTTCATCCACCCTTCACAAATGTTTGTGAACAAGCTAGCTTGAAAACAAATTCACGGATTAATTTCAAACTTGGTATGTAACTTTCTCTTGTTAAGACAACAAATGGTATTGACTTATTGGTTAGTGTAGTATTGAATTTAAAACTTGTAATTTCAAGTCCTTCAAGTCCTTATAGTTTATACTCTAAATACTATGTCTAGCAAATAGAACTACTCAGCCAATGCGGTTGGTTAACTCAGCCAATGTGGTTAACTCATGCTCTTGTTACAACCAGGCTGTAGTAGTCATCGAGAATAAATGTCTGGGTGACTTGTAAGGCTGCTAGATTGCACATGTTGTCAAGGGAATATAGCCTGAGAGCTGTAGTGTATGCAGGTAATATAATATTAAATAGTGTGCTCAAAATAAACTGGGATTTTTTTTTTTTTTTTTTTTACAAATCTGTATGACAAACAACAGCGATTTTTTTTTTTTTTGTACAGTTTATTATTTAGGTAAATTGGTCTGCATTCATTTCAACAAAATTTAAATAAAAATATTAAATATTCACACTATATATAGAACTTTGATGTGTTGATCACTATCAGGGAAAATTTGACCACCAAGATTAAGACCATACAAGGAACCAATTTCACGAAGTGGTATTTCATTTAAGTGAAGATGTGAAAACATAAATAAATCACCTACTTTTAAATTCATACATTGGCTATTTTAGGATGTATAACACTACAACACCAAGTTAATAATTTACAGTAAAAGTAAACAAATATATGGTATAAGCTAACTACATGTACAATGTGGAATTTGTGACTAAAAAATTTTGCTAAAGTCAGAATTTGCTTTGTGTAATCGGGACCTGGTCATGGTATGGGTGAATAGGAGAATAGTGCGCTGTGACCAAGTTAACAGTAAAAAAACATAGGCAAGATCTTTATTTAATTTACGGGAAATAACTGTTAACTTTATGATTTACAAAGGCTAAGTGAGAGCTCTGCTTTTGGTTCAATATTTGCACCCTCCATTTTGTCATTGGTTAATCATGAATTCCTAGCTGCTTGAGACTTCAATAGTTCAAGGTTATTGCAATGAGAGATCCTTTGGATGTTTACTGTCTAATCATTGAATGAATTTAATAGTGTGGTGGATACCGGTACACAGCAAAATTTACATACTACTGTCTATCATGTACATAATATGTGTTGAAGTCAAACAGTTTTCATATTAACTTTATCAAATGGAGATTTGTAAAAGTTCAAATTAAATCCAAAGTGGTGAAGTTATTAAAGATAACATCTTTAAAAAAATCACATTTTTGTATTAATCCTGATTTCTGCGTTAAATTTCACAAGTGGTGTTGGTAAATATCGTCATATCCCATTATTTACACCAACCTTCACTATGATTTTTTATTCTAATTTCAGAAGTGCTATCGAAAATAAATAGCTATCGTCAGAATTTCCCTGATTCCGAGGATTTAAATGGAGTAGCAGCTGCCCTGTTAAGATTACAAGATACATATCAACTAGACACAAGAAAGATTGCCTCTGGAGATCTAGGTGGTACAATCTCAACGCAATTAACAGGTAAGTTCAGCTTGATTAAACACCTGGGCATTACTTTATTTCTTTTTGTCTTAATTTAAATCTTAATTACGTTTCAAACTTACATCAGAGTTCCAGATTTTACAGCATGTAAACAGTATGTATTGAAAATGTTTCACATAAACCTATTGAATTGATAATTGTAGATGTATAGAAAACTCTTATGATACAAATTCGATTACATGTCTCCTTAAAAAGATCACAAAAATGTTAAATTTTGGTGGGATTTTTATAAATACCAATATAATAACTTTTCTGTCTGTTGCACTTTGAATGTTGGCATGCCTATAAAAACAAAAATTTATAAACATTTTAATGCACGCTTTGTATATTAATAGCAAATGATTTGTATACCTGCACATACATGTTTATGGTTGTTTTTTATTCCTTTCTCAGCTGCCACCCGAATAATAAATTAGATTAAACAGATATGGGCAGTCAGGTGTAGCATACATCACATCCAGAACAGTTGAAAAAAATTAGTGGATATTTTTAAACATAAAAATAAACATGTATACTTGGAAATAAAAACAAGTGCACAGTAATAATGTGTGTTCTCCAGTATATGTATATTGACTTGTACCAATCAATATATAATTTATAATAATTTATTTGTTGATGAGCATATCAAATCATACGGTTTGTTTGCGTGTAGAGATTACTTTACTCTATTGTAGTTTAATAATTGAAGTAAGTCTGATAATTGAGTGCATCGAACATGTTGAAGGATTCCTGTCACGATCTTCCAATCATTGGTGTAAACATAGGACAAGGAACCACTTCAGTTTCACTGCAGTCTCTAACAGTCCTCTTTAATAGGACTCTCTCCAGCCCTTAACTTAAAGAAAATCAATAGTCACCGTCTTCAAAAGTCACTGAAAAAACAAACCCTGTTTCGAAGGCCTTTAATAGTGAAAGACTTAAAGCAATTGCCCATTAACATGAAATAGCTCAATTATGCCTGGAGTCTTTATCACAGCACGCAGCTGTAGAAGCATTGTTGTCATTTAATGACAGCCATTACAGCTGTTAACACTGCTAGAAATACTTTAATCACTGCTGTTTTTTCATGAGATTGACTAGTGTTGATTTAACTTAAAATGTTGTATGCCTATCAAGTCTGGTCATATAATTGAATAACTGGGCAAACTGTTATATTCATGTAGTTCAACCCGAATATTTCTCAATAAACATGACATCAACGTCCACAAATTAACAACAAAATTAGATTCTAATCAACATTTCTTAAAAGTTGTGGAATGTTTTTTTCATTTGGGAAATATGTTTTTCAAAGATTAGTTTTAACCTAAAACTAAAAGTTTTACATTTTCAAAATAACTAGTTTGTTTTATTTTTTAAAAAGAAGGTTTTACAACGAGTTACGATTTAATGCAAAACTTACATGAAAAAAAGAGTTTACCAGACCATGAAAGTAAATTTTGAATTAATTGCCAAGGAAACAGTTTTAAAAATGAATTCTTGTGCATTTAAGAACAATATGGAGGTGAAAAATCCTTGAACATGTAAATAAACAGATGAAGTTTTTTGTATTTTTATCTTTGCATTATAGCTAAATAACCTAAAAAAACAACAGATCCACTGAAGAGTTTAACATTTATTATACGCAAGTAGTGTAATTCTGAAAAAACACTAATTTCATTCTGACTTAATATTAACGCATTTATTATGCAAGCATCCTTGTGAAACAAAATGATGTTATCATTTTTCTGAATCACACCCATTGTGTATTATGCTAAATAACCTCTTGAGAGAAATAATTGTGTATTTATCCGTTGATATGAATTATGAACTCTGTTATGTCACTAACAATCTGCCCCAGTATTTGCATGCTGAATGCCTTTGATAATTTCAGCTGGGGATTGTTTTGACCTGGGTAAGCTGTCCTATGAAGGAAGTGATTTCTATCACACAATACTATGGATGGAGGAATCTTTATCCAGGTTGGGGAAAGAGCTCAATAAAACTGCTGACAAATCGGACATTCTTGATTATCTCTCCTATTCAATGTACCAGGTAGGAATAAATAAATAAAAATAGCCCTTACTTTGGTGATAGTTGTATTTTCATCATTTATATTGTAAGGAGTAGGTGACAATCTCTTGCTTGTAACGTACATGGTAAAATAACCACACAGCTAATCTTACCACACCAAGATAAATCAGCAGAGGAAAATACGTAAAATAATATATAGAGGATATTAAATCAGATATTTTTTTTTTTTTTTTTTTTTGTCACAAATTTGAACCCGATTAACTTGAAACTTCACTAAATGATTCCATATGGACATAAAATAGAATGACATTATTTTAAATGTGATGACAAATAATGAAGGCTTAGTGTTTCGAGGCGAAATGACCTGTGTTCATATGTTATGCTTCAAAAATGAAGGTCTTTGACACCGAGCAATTTGTAGTGAATATAAAATAGCAACTTATTTAACACTGGTGAAATATCACTTTGAAAATGAAGGTATTAAACTGACGAATAAATAATAAATGCGATTAAAAAACACGATGTACCCTTTGTTTCTATACACACAGTGAGTCAAAGATATAACAGCATTTTCATTATTATAAGAGAAAACTTACTTAGTCTGAATAGATTCTATTTCAGAAATTTTTAACAAAACGTATATCCCCAGGGATTAAAGTAATGGTGACTTAAGGCCAAATACAAATTACAACAAGCTTTTTGGATGGGTCCCTAAAAATTCTACAGCATTGTTAGGAGCCCAAAAAGAGTTTTTTCTGATTAACTTTAAGTTATAGTTTTCATAACATCGATATTACCTTAATCCATAAGGTCTGCTGCTTGTATTACTAACTGGTCTTTTTAATTATTGTAATATCATACTTTATTTCACCGGTCAGAATTGTAATAAGAGTAAAGTATTGACTTTCTCATCAATTAATAACAGGAAATTAGGTAATCCATAACTATCAGCACTAACAAGACTGATGTAATTCTGTTCATAAATATTTTAAATCCCAATTTACCTGACATGATATACCTTGATAAGAGTGGGTTCTCATCTCCGATTCTTCCTCTATCTATTTCCTCTATAGTTTTAAATTAGGAAAGTGTCGATTTGTACTGATCAATTAAATAAGAAATAAGGACGACGAAATTAAACATTTAGGGATACTAAACTCAATTTGAGTAAATTATCCTGTCACAGACTGACAGCACTCAGGAAAAGATAACATCTATCCCATAATTTGTGCTAATTTTGTTTTTTTAAACAAGGTACCCATGTCTGAGTTAATAAAGGCTATTGTGGTATTAATTTGAATATTGTGCAGAATTCATCATACCTGCACAGATACACTTAACAATCATTCAGAACTTCTGTCTCCAATTATTATGGAAAAATGTCTCGTCTATCATAAAATGGTGCTGAGTTTGTGGAAGAAGATATTAATCATTTAGTCTAATGGCACACCTGGTTTGACACCTTTGTAATTAACGTCAATTTATCAACCGGATTAGTCCTCATTGGACACAAAATTGGCATCGTTAATCTTACTGGAATGAAGTGATGTCAGATTACATTCCATTTTTCAAATAATTATTACCAATGGATTTGAGTATAGGGACACTTCCCTTTTATGAACAGGTCAAATAATAACTATTTCTTATGAATTAAAATTGTTTGCTACACTACTTCCTTACATACATGTATTTACAAAAATATTAAATGGATCACTTTTCATTTTACATACTATAATGTAGAACTGACATTGTATGCGTATCATATGAGTGAAATAACCTTAAGTATTGTGTTAAGCCCAAATCAAACAAATGTTCATCAGTATTTAGAAGGTGAGGAAAACACGTCTGGAAAGGAGCAGGAGGCTTTAGGCCAAGTTGAGTTTTAGGGGCAACACAAACATACATCCTGCTCTTGTCTTGCGTGTGCATTAAGGATGATTTCCTTGACCCATTGATCTGGCACACAGTCATATGAGTGAAATAACCTTAGTTACCATCCGCAGAGTAATATCCATGAGTTCCAGAAGAGTATGCAGAAATATTCAGTCGAAATGAGTCTTTTGTTCTTCGGAGTTGCACTACTTGTGTACTGGAGTGTAAAACCACAATCTATATATATTAAACAAACAAACGTAAAAAACGTTTTTTACTGAAGTGTGAAGAGTATTCATATAATACAGCAGTTAATGTACTTTGCATCCCTATCTATATGGCATGTCATGTTCTTATTACAGTATGTACCTCACTAACTACTAATATTACAACACATTGGTGTACATGTATTATCAAAAGATATGAACTTACATTTATAGCATGGAATTTTTTTTTTTTTTTAACTCTAACATTTAGCATTGCAACAACAAGGCCAGTGTAGTAATTTTCCATATTGCATCTTTGAAGGTTGTTCATATATAATATGCCTGTTACCTTATTATTGAGTTACATGTAGGTACATGTACGAGCATGCATGACTACAAAAGCATGTGCGCATGATTGTATCCAATGGACATTAAAACATTGGATCAAGTCTAACCCATGACCTTTACCCGCATAAAACCTTCATTGAGAATGACCCGTAGGCACCCTACTTGTACTCCCCTAACTTTAAAGCAAGTGTCATCGGCTGTCAACACTTGATTATCTCCCTTATTCCAGCGGAGGATTGTTTCCAGCTGGGTCGATTTGCTTACAACCAGAAAGATTACTACCATACTGTGATGTGGATGCAAGTAGCTCTGGAGAGAGGGCTCAATGAAACCAATAAAACTATAGAACGGACAGTTGTACTTGATTATCTGGCTTTCGCCATGTCCATGGTAAGATTCTAGGGAAGTGATCAACAGAAACCCCACAAATGAACCCATACTTTTCTTTTTAAAGTCAGATTTACAATCGAGAAGCTAATTATTGAAGCCATTTATTGAATGTTCTGTGGGGTACTTATGTAATCTAGATTTTCACCCACATGTATGGCTTGGTATAGGACTTGGTTGACAGATACCTGTATTGATTAGAAAATGAATAAATAGTTACATAATTGTTCAAATTTATCGCCAAAACCAGTTGGCTGTAGAAATACTAATTTGAATTGTCAACAAACTGCAATGGAGCATATAAACACACAAAGTTATAAGACCCTGCATGTAAACACAAGTATGTTACTTTTAAAACACTAGAGGAATTTCTGACGACAATTTAGTTGAAACACTGAAATGCCTTATTATCTTTGGGTGGTAAAGGGATATTTGATAAATTCATGTTTGGTGGTGGGATTAGTAATTGTTGCTAGACTGTAATGGTGAAGAAGTTGCCCTTTTTTAGATAATATCATGCACCCGGTTTGGCCAAAGGTTTCATGCCTTGTATATGTATCTTTTTTTCTATTCATTTATTTTTTTAATTATTTACAATTTAAATGTAGAATGGCCCTTTGACTATAAAAGGGCAGTGTATTTGGAGAGTAGTAAAGTATAGTAACAACTCGGAAGAAAGATAATGAATTCATTTTGACTCAACGTTTCGGTTTATTGATCAAACCATCATCAGGAGTAATTTTAACTA
>JAVFBW010179656.1:0-10742 GCA_034783835.1 Mopalia ciliata
CCAGGCTCTGTAACTCAAGTTTTTTGACGGTCATCACATGTCAAGATTTGAACTGGAAACTCCAAAAGGACCGATTAAAGTATGTGGCAGGGGTTTTCGCTCAACGAAAGTTTAGGAGGGAGCTGTGGGGCCAAACGTTAACATTACGGCTTAGGGCAAATATGCCATATACTACACCAAACACGGATATAGTGAAATTGAGCGGTAAATTGATTTCAATTAGGCTGAGGAAATGAGGTGATACCTTAAATACAATGGCAGAATAACGACAAAAGTCGCATTTTAATTCCTTTTCAAATTACCCAGGCTCCAAACTGCTGGGCGTCAACAACACCGTGTTCCAAAAAATCGTGTAAAAAACTAAACCACGTATATGTGAGTTACGAGTCATTATAAATAGTTCTTAATTTGTATGGGGACAGATGAAGATTGTGACAATCTTATTGGGAAACATAAAAGAAACATTAATCTTGTATAGAAGCAAAAACAGATCTCATTTTAATGCACACACCATTGATAAATCATGCTTTTATAGGGTTACGGCGCAGGAATATCGAACGGAGTAAACAGTCCCAACGAGTCTGACACGGACATGATCGCAGCTGAACGTGGAATTTGTCATCGTTATGAGTTTATAGTTGATATAAATTATAAATAAAATACTACACAGTGAAAGTTAAATGCCATAAACATTGCTATCGTGAACGGTTTCAAGAATAATGGAACGCTCGAGTAATATGTATGATAATCAAATATCACTGTATAATATCCTGTACATGTATTCGGGGAGGGTGTTTTACGTTTTCGTTATTGTCAAAATATTACGGCCATATGGTGGCCAACATCCATAAAAGATCTCCGAGTTTAAACACAGACGCTATTTTATACCATCTCCCTAAATCACTCTATCGAGTATACAGTTTCAAATCGTATGAGATAATGTCTGAATCGTGTGTTGTCATTAATTCGTTCTTTCGTATTTTATTTGAATTCAATGCCGTATTTCGACAAAAGCTACAGCGGGAATGGTTAATGACGGTTTGGGAGATCGCGTGTTGGTTTTCAGAAGAAAAATATTCAATCTTATTCTGCAAAAAACACTAAAAATTAAAGGCATGCATCGAGCAAACCCGTTTTTAATACAGTTTAGAACGCGTTGCAGATTGTGACGTTCTCTTTAAGCCTTTATACTTTGAAAAGTTTGTAAAACAATCGATTCCAGTATAAATTGTTTAATATAGTCTCTATGTGGACTCTTTCTGCCATGCATTTTCCAATAACGTAATTGAATATACAATAAATATGGGATCGTCTGACCGGAAACAAAGAATGATGACTATAAGACAAAATATATATTTTTTCTTTATGATTATAAATCCAGACGTATGGCTTTAAAATATGTGTTTCATTTGTCCGTTTTGTTGCCGTTACGGTTAACGCCTTGTCGGCTGCAGAAATCTACCAGTGAAACGGACAACCTGGATAAATGGTAATGGACAACAGTTTATAACAGAATTTTGAATGAGGATATTACATTGGCAGCTGGCACATTGTATATCTTACAGTCAAGTATGTTTTAATAAGTGTTTCATTCCTCCAGTAGCAACTTTACAATGCAAGAATGAATTCGATTTTCACACGTCAATGCCACATAATGACCACTCATTGTAAAATTTAACAGAAACTGTGGTCTAAAGTACGATTTACAATACTGCTTAGACGAAATATCGTTAACTGGCACTAAATTTTAAATCCTACTCCATAAAGTACAATACAATTTTTGGATGGTTTATAAATCAGGGTAATTTAAAATGCAAAAAACGGGGAATTCTTCTGTTTCTATTTCTAGTCGAATTTCCTACTTCCATAGTGTAGTCTTGGTTAATTTTTCTGCCTTTGTACTATTTGATTAAAACCGGAAGCGGGCTACCTCCATGACTTACGTTCAGCCCGTTGGTCATAAACCTAGTACCATTTTGAATGTGTAACGGTAGCGATATTCGCTAAAACAACGTAAATTGTGCGGTCGTATAGCAAGACAAATTACAGCTGTAAAAATATAATGGGACTATGCTTTGATGTCATTCAGCTGTACATCAATCCAATTCCCTTTTTAAAGATACCAGTCACCCAAATCAAGCAAACAAACAAATTATACAGTTACTAACCAGTTTTATCAGATATAAATGCCATTTTCAAATATGTATGCACCTGCAAAGTAGAGCCCCTTCGTCACTTCCTGGTAGGACAGTAATGGTGCGGGTTTATCCAAAAGTTTCAAGTCTGCATTAAAAAGCTAGATGATACTGATGGTACAAAATGGTCTATACTTGAAACACACTGCCCAAAAGACAGAGCTCTGAGGGCTTTGTTTGCCAAATTATAACTTTTGGTGATATTTGAGGGGTTATTTACATATTCAGAGTTGTATGTATATACAAAACACCAGACCACCTTGAGTAGATGCTATCACATCTTTTGAAGATAAAACACAACAATAGTAATTAATAATTTATTTGTATCATCTTTTAATGTCAATTCAATTCTGTACAAGGCCAAAACCACAACACAACATGGTACAAGGGAACTAAATAATATTTAGAACTGTAATAGAAAAATGAAATCTCCTCCAGCGTTTAAACAGAAATGTGTCTATAAAAACAAGTTGAATATATAGTGACCCTCTAGAGTGTAAAGTTGACTCAACTTTTCAATCTAGTTATATTTCAGGTTAATTTATAATAGCTGTGAATCGTCATAACAAAAATAAAATTTTATATCAAAGCATATTGTTTCAGTCTCTTTTCTTTAAGCAATCCAATACATTAAATAAAAACGTTTACTCAAAAAATGCGTTTATCGGATAAATGTGTTGATTCTGTACATTTACAAGTATATAAAATGCCATCAAAATGGACAAACAGATATGTATTGAGTACATGCCAGTACTGAAACAGAAAAAAATTACACACAATACAGTTTATTCTTGACTAGAACGGCCGGGGGGAACAGTGAACAGTCACCCCGTGTCTCCCAAATATGGGCTTTGGAATATTTGCATTGTGGCAAATGATCTTGGTACATATACTAGTCTATAAATGGAGTCACAGGGTATGACCTACAGGAGTTTGAGACAGAAAACCCCTGGACATAAAAAATAATAATCATAATGGCCATTGCTGCACTACCTCTGTCTGTCGCAGAGGTCGCGCACATAAATTTATCAAATATCATAACAATAAAAAAAGTCCCCAAAAACATATAACAAAAACTTTTCTGTTTAAAGCTTATGATTTGTGACAGAATCAGTTTTGATTATTCGGATTCTCCTCTCTTTCAATACTCTTGATAACACAGATTATAATAATAATAATATTAATAAAGTAATAATTAACTGTTGCCCAATTCACACTAGCTTATTCAACTTCTTTGGCACCTTGCTGTTGATACTAGCAGCAAAAGGTTGTCAGAAAGGTTTATAGACTACTGTGAATTAGGCCATTACAGTTACTAAATGTTAATGTGGCTGGCCCGAGACGGACCTAAAACTGGTGTGGCTTTCTACAGATTATCTATCATCACAGGTGCCAGCTGGGGGCGTGGCTGGGCTCCATTGGACCAAACCTTCCCACCACGTGTGCCACCAAAACACATGGAGAAAAGCTCAGACCTCACTACACATAATAACCCGAGGTCACATAAAAACACATATACCTGAGATCCCCAGCAGTTCATAAAATGGACTGTGGCTGGGCATAGGCTTTTCAAAAAATATAATAAACAAAATCAAATTTCCTAAAAGAAACGCTAACTGCACTGACACATTATAATGAATCAAATGACAATGTTCTGAAGGACCAGTTTCTAACATTAAAATGAATGTTTACAATAATAAAGATCTTAAAATGTTTTTGATTATATGACGTATTTGATAACTTCCTTTGGTGGTAATATTTAATGTTTGTTGTGATAATCATAAACCATACTAACGTTAACACCTCACATGAAAGGGCAACTGACTGCACTACTTGTTCTAGCATGTAGATTTTGTGCAGCAGTAAGACTATAAGAATGACTTTAGTCCAGTACGTAGATAAGATGAACAACTACAAGACAAAATATTTTCAGAATAAATTACCAGGAAAAAAATGAAGCAAAATCACAAAATCAACAAAAACAGAATACTATCATTTAGTTTTGACTTTGGTGGACCAATGTAAAATATAGATACTATATTAAATACACATTGATTGACTGAGTAGAGTGAAGGATCATGTCCCTTTAATACTTTAATGATGAAGCGACTGTCTGATTTAAATAAACTAGGGTTAGGTCAATTGGATAGACTAGTTGGTTATTACTTTATGCAAACCTGTTGGTCACTTTAACAATGCAACAAATGCTCAATAGTATTTGACAAATATGATGCCTAGGTTCTAAAAAAAATATAGCCAAATACACATCAATAAAATTTCAATAAGTTTTTTTTTTTGAAATTAATATTCCTCCATTACAAAGAAATTCTAGACACTGCTATGTGCATGTAGTCCACTGTGGGCTAGGGCTGTTTTTAAAATCAAAAGGAGCTGTCTTTTGTTCAGTGTAAAAATAATATTGCTTTATTGATATTATAAATATGATTAAATCTACCAGACAAATTTACTTGCTTAGTGTTTCACTTGGCATTAACACAAAGTAAATGTATAGCAGTGTTACCACACATATTGTTGTCTCAATGATTATAGTCAACATTTATACCCAGCCCTACAATCCAGTTATGTCACAGTTTACAAACACTGAGTATACCAGGCACTGATTTAACCCGTTATGCTGAGTCCGCAGTGACAAGGAGATTAATACTCATTATAAATAGTCTTTTCCTATGGACTACAATTAAAACTAATTTAATAGGAGTAAATCTAAACCTAATACTTCCATTTACTGAGCATTATTTAAAAGGTGTTTTAATTTGACAATGCTGTACGGCTGGTTCTTTGGTAACATAAAATTAAATGATGATTAGAATCAAATATCAGAGGTATTTTACGGACATAATTTCGACTTCAAATCAATCATGATAAAAACAAAAATGATAACATTGTGGAGTTTAAAACCAATCGGTGAATAAAACCAAATGTAAAAATAGGAGTCATGTAAAAGCACCAATAAACTGCGAGTCAGCCCTAACTAATTAATATTCCCAGCCACAGTGCCATTTCACTGCTGCCATTAAATAGATTTGGATAACTGTGCTCGATAGATCCCTCCGTCAATAAAAACTGTAGGAAAACAGTTTTTTGTTAAAATCCCATGTGATTTGGGGCAATCAAACATCATATGTGGTGATAAACAAAGGTTCATATATAATATTAACTTCACAAACACAAAACTTCCTCAAAGGGAAATAACTCAACTCTTCACACAGGTTAACAAACTTTAAACATTTCAATAAATGGCGAGAAAAACATCTTTTAAACATTAACATTTGTCGAACACTGCAAACATTTCACCACAGAGAACCAAACTTAAAACCTTTTTTAAACTACAAAGAAACAATTTTCAACAAACTATGCTATACTGTTAATAAAACCTCAAGAAACAAATAAGACTGGGCTGTTATAAAAGGAGGCTGTGGGAGAAAGATTCCCTGTGTCAGCCCAGCAGCAAAATATTTAAATTACAATGTGCCATATAAGTACAAAAAACTAAATGCTCTCCAAGAAATATATCCCGTCTTTAAAATGTGAAATGTTAAATAGTTAAAATTACCAAAAACAGAAATTATCTGTGGTGTATATAATGAGATTAAATCAAAAGAAATCATTTACTCTGGTTATATCAAGACTTGGTAATAATCACATCCCAGAATTTAAAAAGTAATACTTGATTGTTTCTTGTCTTCATTAAAGTATGCTTATAATTACATAATGGACTGGTGCGTACTGATCATATAAAACACCTTTTTTGTAAAAACTAAAATCTGTTGCCATTTGGATGACGTTTGTCTGCTCCTGATGATATAATACAGCTTGAAAGTCTGCCCAGATAAATTGGTGATAAAACCAGTAAAAGTTGACATAAAACCAGTATAAAGTAGTCCTCATAATTCCAGTGTCCAGTTGTCATCAGACTTTAAAAGTTGACAATGCAAGCATAAAGCGCTCACAGGCAGCTGGCTATATCTCCAAAGAGTAAGACTAACAAAGACAAACTTAAGAATGTCAATTAAGATAGTGTGTTTCGGCAGAACGTGGTGTACACTTACAACAAGGAACAGGTAGACTCAGGAGACACATGGAGGACATCACACACGGGTAAGACACGCCACGTCATCTACAGAGAAGAAAAGCAACGGGAATCAAATTTACAAAGTATGCAAACACTTCTGGAGTCAGACAATGCGTTCTTTTAACCTATCTGGCCCAAAAAATTTTTTTTCACTTTTTGTATTACGCTAAATTTTGAGTGTTTGGATTGACAATTCACACAAGGATTGTTGCTGTATCAAAGTAAATTGGATAACCTCCTGATCCACCCCCCAAAATCCTATTTAGGTGAAGGAAGATTTATATTTCAACTGAAAAATGGAGAAAAAAAAAGTACTATATAATTTTAAAAAACTAAAAAAACTAAGTGAAGACAAAAAAGCCCTACTTTTGAGGACATAGTAATAGTTACATACAACAGAATTTGAGGCTTTAAAGGGAAGTAATAGAAAACACATTTCCCTAGTTTTCTCCCTTGGCTTATATGAAAGTTGAAGTCACAACATGGGGCATTTCAGTAAAACAAACACAACAATATCGAAATGGGGGATTTTATGAAAACAGTAGTGCAGAATTAGAAAAAATAGCAAGGACTTCAATTCCATCATGAAAAAGTTAGAAAATAGAAATTGCAAGCAAACACTCAAAATTTCATTCCAAACCACAAATAAATTTCAGAACTTGAAAATACATTCACATGTAAAATATTACAAGTTTTTAAAAAGCAAACCAAGAAAGCCAAAATTATCCCTGTCAAAGTTTTAAAATTTTAAAAATTATTAAATAAAAGGCCAGATCGGCTAAAGCGGCAAGAACTCCAGTTTATAACAAAGGTGTACAAACAAGACAAATTATTAGAAACCGAACAGAATACAAATTATACAAGGTCAGCAACTAAATCAAACAGAACAAAATAAAACAAATGAAGGCAAACATGTAAAATTGTGTGTGTGTGTGCTTTTGATAACATTCTATTTAACCTTTATTCAATTGATGTGATGGACTGATTGGTGTTACATGTATGCTTCAGGGAAACCAAATGTTTCTCATCACCAAAAGCATAAATATACTCAATTATATTGCCCTCAACCAGAAAGCTTAATAGCTGGGAATTCAACTTCAGGAATGATGTTTGTTTGTTTGATTGATTGGGGTTATTTCAGTCATATAACGGCATGCCAGCACATTGCTTGAATCAAATCACCCTCAACACCACTGGCAATAAACAAAAGACAGGACAATTACTTGGAGCGAGACACGATAAACACTGGGCCACTACTGCAAGCCTTCTGGTTTGATTTTAAAAAAAAAACAACATTATTTTAAACATATTAGAATTTCAAATCTACTAATTCTTTTACTGTTAATTGCATTGCACAAGATATGCTTGTATTTACTCAATGTGATTTTCAAGGAAAGCTCGCATTAAGGGAGCATGTTCATGTAAATAGGGTCTGCTTTTGTGGTTTACTGATCAAGCTGGTTTGTAAATTAGGCTTAAGCTAGGATGATAAGAAATTACTGAACTCGGCAAAAACTTTTATTCAAAACTAAGCTATCGTGCAAACACTTTTGTGCACTAAAAAAAACATTCCAACAAATCAAAGTTACAAAAATGGGCGGTGTTTAATTTTATTACATTAGTTTTTATTTTTTTGGTTAACTTTTATGAAGTAACAGCTCTTGTTTGAATGTGGAAAGAAAGAGTGAAAACCAAAGGAAACTGAAAGACCTGTTAATTCCAAACAATACAAGGGGGCTATCAACACAGACCAAACTAGTACAAATGTGACAGAAAACTGAGAAACACACAGGTAGGCCTTGGACTCTCTTGATTTAAATTCACACTAATAGTACCCGATGGCAGATCACTACTATCATGGGAAACTCCAGTCCCGATGTGACTGACAAAACACTAGGACAAGATAAATGTACAAGACATGTACGCCACAAGACATACAAGGAGACAAATTGTGCAGACAAGTCTATCTGCCATGGAACTCTTGTGTACAACACAACACTTCAGTGTGTACTTTGAGAGGGGGCTATGCATAAAAAAATCCTTAATTATATACAGGGAGACTAGGTAGAGCATAATTTATAGTCATAAATGTGTACAAACCATTTTGTCATCATACCTAATTCTGGCTATGAGACTATGAAAAATCCAACTGCAATGTTTAAATGCAGAGCAAAATTGAGTAGAATGTCCACAGCTATGTGTACAAGTGTAGCTTGGACCAGTTTCCTGTACAGAATACACCGTGTATAAGAAGACTGATCTGTTGGTGTGTTGCCCCTTAGCTCTTAGTAAATGAACACCAGTTACAAAAAACTGCCTCCATCAAGGTTCTCTTTGAAACTCAATGCATACTGATTTTGTAAAAATAGCAAACTATTCACAACAGACAGGAACTTATCACACAAACAGAGGTGAACAGCTCACACAAACAGAGGTATACTTCTCATCCAGACATAGTTAAAATACTCACACAAAGGTTAACTGCTAACACAGTGAACAGCTAACACAGTGGTTAACAGCTCACACAAACAGAGGTGAACAGCTCACACAAACAAAAGTGAACAGCTCACACAAACAAAAGTGAACAGCTCACACAAACAAAAGTGAACAGCTCACACAAACAGAGGTATACTTCTCATCCAGACAGAGTTAAAATACTCACACAGTGGTGAACAGCTAACACACTGGTGAACAGCTTACACAGTGGTGAACAGCTCACACAAATAGAGGTATACTGCCTTGCACAAACAGTGTTGAACAGCTCACAAAGACAAACTCCTTACACAGACGGAAGTGAATACATACAAACAGAGGTATACTCATACAAACAGAGGTGAACTCATACAAACAGAGGTGAACTCATACAAACAGAGGTGAACTCATACAAACAGAGATGAACTCCTCACACAAACAAACAGAGATGAACTCCTCACACAAACAAACAGAGATGAACTCCTCATACAAACAGAGGTGAACTCCTCAAACAAACAGAGGTGAACTGCAAACAAAGATACACTGCCCACATAAACAAAGATGTACTGCTATCCTAAAATAAGATGTACTTCCCACACAGACAAAGCCGAATAGCCCACAGACAGAGATGAGCCACACAGACAAATCTACATTTTCACTTGTTATAGGAAACAATTGCTCACACATAATGGCCAACTGACCACATGAGTACAGCTCAAACGAGAGAAACAAATTGTGAACTGTTCATTCAATGGGCAGCACAAAGAACATGCCTTGTGAAGGCAAGGGAAGAGGAAAATGGACAAACCTGAATTTGAGTCTCCGGCCACCTACCTGCTAAATGACATTCCTAATACGGCTTTCCCTCACTTTTTGGTCGTTTTAACTGCACCTTGAGACGCTTCATGCCTATCTGGAATCCGTTCATTGCTTGGATCGCAGCTTGTGCCGAGACTGGGTTATCATAACTTACAAAGCCTGAATAAGTATGCAGGTTAAAGGATTTCTTGGCGAATCACATTTGAAAATCAACAACTTTTTTGTCAATTGATCTGTTAGCAAAAGTCTTGTCTCAAGAATTGTTCAAATAAATTTCTGTTTTAGCTCAGGACATACTTCCCTTCAATTTAATTTAAATCAGATCTAAAAGATGCTTCCCATGTTTTGTTTGTCACCGTATTGTTGGTTTGATTGGAGTTTAACATCGTACACTGGGTATTTTACTTATATGACAACGTGCCAGCCCAATGGGTGAAGGAAACCACCCTTGACACCACTGACAACAAACAAAGACAGGATGGGACAAATATTTCTTCTGATGAAACGAAGTTTCCCGACTGTGTAGTTTTACATGACCAATGGATACATGCACACACAATAAACAAACACCATGGTTCCCCTGTTATCTGTGACCTTAAAGCTTTCGGGAACCCCAGCAAGCTTGACCTAATTGAACAGTATGAGCAAGGTGATTGCGTTAGATGTCAATATAGCCACAAACAAACAAAAAATAACATTATATTCTTGTCTCTGGGCTCTTGGTTGGGAAACTGAGAGAAAACCTTATAAAATGGATCTGTTTGTTTGATTGGGTTTTAACGTCATACTCAAGGGGTTTTACTTATAGGGCGATGTGCCAGCCCAATGGGTAAAGGCAACCACCCTCGCCACCAATGGCAACAAACAAAGGCAGGACGGACAAATACAGGACCACAACAACAGGACGCAATATACAGACACCACAAACCGATTGGCTTCCTGTTCCCCTTTAGCTCTGGGAGCACAAGGGCAACATGAAGCTCCCGCTCACCACCCGCTCATAAAATAGAAGGTGATGTCTGAATTTCCCAACTTAAACTCTTCTGACTAACTCACAGTAGAGGGGCCAAAGGCTACAATTCTGCAATAAAAAACTTACCAAAACATTTGCTTAAGTTTGTCTGTTTGTCTACATAGACTTTAGCTGAGACAACAGATCCAAA
>JAVFBW010179667.1:0-10742 GCA_034783835.1 Mopalia ciliata
GAATTATATATTAAAAAAATGCTCAAATTTTAATATAACGTTAAAATAAACAATGTGCAGACCGGAAATCACGCGGCCGTGGCTTAGTGGTAGCGAGTGTGCTTCCTAAACTGAACCAACTTCCATCTACCGTTCACCGGATCGAGTCCGCCCGTCGACCCTCAGGTATATGGGCGAGTCACATGATGTGGCTCAGGCAATCGCAGGGAAGGTTTCCTCCCGGTTATATAACTCTTTTTGATATATATTTATATACTTTCGTTTTTGTGCTGTTTAAATTTTAGGTTACTTGAGTAATTTATAGCTACTGTAAATAAATAAATAAATAAATATATCAAGGTATAAAAGTAAATCATACATTTGACTCACAGCTCCGCTTAAGTGGATTTCGGTTGAAACTTTGGAATCATACGAAAATGTTATAGCAGTTTTGGTAACAACTTGATATAGTTTATAATTTGACTGTGACTTTGTTATCCATAATTAGAAACCTACTACGGCCTTGAAAGACCTCGTCATTCTTCGTGAATCTCCGTTGACTGTATAATATAATGGGCATGTCTTGTGCATAGCTGATAACATAATGACATGTTGTTTTTTATACTATACGCAATGGTATCTAGCTTGTAAATTACTCTTTCCACTGTTGTTCAACCCTTTTCTCGTTCTCAGTTTACACGAGGCCTACTTTCCGACAAACATTGTCCTAAGAAACTAAAGAATTCCGCCAGTAAAAAATTTTGTGGAATTTGACCCTCTTGTGCTCAAAAGATTGGCCCGTATGTAAAAAAAAAAAGGCTCGGGTTTCCAGCTACCTGTACATACACGTATTCAAATGACAGACCATAGCGAATGCTGTATTTTAGGATAGGTGGTTTTCCTAAGCGGGCCCATCCTAATCAACACCCGTTTTTTTGTACAGGACACGCACTGGGACTATCTATCAGTAAGCCCAGCGACAAACAAACACAGCGACCACAAAGTATAGCAATTTACTAGCAGGGCTGGCTAGGCTGTCACAACTCGCTTACGCTGACGAGCCAAGCCGTATTCAAGCCTTTTGAGAGCTTACCCAAGCGCAGACAGACAGCACGACTGCTACCTGTTCGATACAACCAGTTTACAGCCAGCAGACCAGAGGTAGACTGTGTTTCATTTTACTTCACGGAGGTGTGTATATCATCAAGGCTGTGTCGTTAACTCGGCATACCTGTCACATTATGAAAGCTGTTTGAACGAGAGACACAGGCTGTCTAATTTAAACTCGAACCAGGGGATTTTGTAGCGACCGTGTGGGAGTCGCCAACTCTTCTTCAAACGATCGGGTTAAATCCAAAGATAACAGCCGTAAGGAGACAGATTTTTTGCTTGTTTGACAATCATTTTGGTGTGAGTGGCGTACGTTCTTCCTTGCGTAATACATTCGTTTTCACGTCATTTCCATAAAACGCCCGTTTTGAAGCCACACTCAAAGGAAGCGAGTTCCGACTGGATTGTGAAATTAATTTGTTGGACATTTCTACGCACTAACGGTGACTCTATATCCGTGATATTTCAAGCAAGGCCTATATAGGAAGCCTTGTAATCGATTGAAACTGTTTCAGTGTCGGTGAATTGTAGATGTCGTAGTAGATTTGTGTGAAGTGTGACTGGATTACTTTTCGATTGCAATGTCTACTGATTCTGGGAGAGACTTAATTGGTAAGAAAACTCAGTATTATGTCGAATATTTAGGTTGGCGAGCTGCCCGCGGCTTGGAAGGCCGGGAGTTCACTGAACCTATTATACAAGAACTACTTCGAAGGCGTCACGGAGGGCCCTTACCAAAACTCACGATACAAGTTAGCAGGAAAGAAATTAAAGTGAGCCGTGACGTTGCAGAAGATAGCAAAAAGAAGAAGATAAAGACAATAAAATACCCTTCAATACCATGTCGGGATGTGACTTTCGCTATTCAGGCCTTGGAACCTGATTCAGACATTGTGGCTTGTATTTACTTAGGTTTTAATCCCAAAACATCCAGTTACGTACATGTGCACGTATACAGGTGTGATTCTCCTCAAACTGCTCGGACATTTGTTATACATTTACAACAGATTATAAACCTGCCTGACAACAGGAAGAGACTAGACAAAATAGAAAGGGATCTGCTTAGCAAAAATGCAATAGATCTGCCCTCCTCTTTTGGGCCTCCAAAGTCAGCTGGAATGAGGGATCACCCACCGAGAAGCCCCCGTCACCACATGAGGTCTTCCTTTACAAGCACAGGAAGCAATGGAAGATCTCCCCCGGGCAGCGACGACCTTGACGCCGACATGATTAGTCTGAAGGACGTCATGCCGTTCGACGCCATCGCAGATGAGCTAAAACACCGTTTAAATTTTAAAGAAGCACCCATTCTGCTACCCCCTGTTGATTATGACACTGTTTCTCGGGGTCGTGGGAACTTAGACGAGGCTCTAAAGCGCAAAAGCAGGAACCCTATCATTGTTGGGCAAGTGGGTGCTGCTGATGCCAATGAGATATCGTCCGAAAACGCTGACGGGCGTGCTCCTGAGGAGGATGTACTCTCCAGTGCGGCTCAACAGTTTCCAAACGAAGCTTTTTACTTATACCCTCCCCGATCCCCCAGGCAGGACCACAGCGAACCGACTTCCCCGAGGCACAACGCGATTCGTGATTACAATGGGCCTAGTAGCCCACGAGTACCTCGAATTGTCCCAAACCATGGCCGTCAGCTGTCGAATTCATCATCCCACAGCCACCAAAGCGGTGGTTCCGGGTCACATCATGCAAACGGAAATTATGATTCTCGAGATAGACTAAGTGCATATTCGAATGGTTCTAATTCGCACAGAGATCTAAGTTCCATGCAGGATGAACCGCGAGTCGACTACAGGACAAAGTTTGACGACGATACCTTATTGGGACCTCATGATATTTACGGCAGAGGGGTGAATCTCAATAACAGTATGCCGCCAGAACAGTTTCCACGAGAATTTGGGGACAATATTGAATACAGAAACCACGATGATATTCTATTGAGAAACAACGAACAAGTGCGCCGACAACAATTAACCAAAAGTATGCCTTCTGAGGCACTACGTCGAGAAATGGAATTTTCGAACGAGAGGGATCATCAGCCACGGCTCAGTGGATATAATGAACGCTATTCACCACGTTACCCTCCTTCGCCACAGCCCGGTGATTTTGGTCTCCGCAAAGCGCATTCTATGTATAGGTGAGAATATACATTCAATGCCAAACTGTAGGCTAAGGATTAACTCTGGATTGATAGTGCCTATTGAGGTGTTCAAACAACGACTGTAGCGGTCAACTGCCGTCATGCGTGACCACTGTTTATGTGCGATGGAAAGAGATCAGGCTGGTCTCTGTGGATGATCAATCATGAAAGTTCACTTGAAAAACAACAGCGGACCTAAACATTTTAACTTACAATTATGACTTGCAAAACTCGTTTTTTAAGTTATACAACACAGGCTTGATCTTGGGGCGAGTTGTATTCAGGAAGAACTGACTTTTAAAAAAAACTAACTAATATTAATAAGCAAATATATTTATACCATATTATTTTAAGCATTTTATGAAATTATTCGTGTTTCATCGAAAATCATATGTGCCATTTGTATAATGATTGATTGATCGATTCACAAATAATATCGATTAATCTCTGACATATTATTACAATTATTTTTGAAATGAAAAAAGTTTAAATGTTACATAATATATTCGGGATTTCAGGTAGTATGATGTAAAATATATAGGAAATTTGAACGTACATAAAAAGAACAACTGCCAACAACTCGAGATGGAGTTCTTTTTAGAATCTCGTCTTTGACACTTAATATAGAACTTGATACAATTTTAAGAAATATAAAGAGCAATCCCTATATTAAATGGTGACTAGAAGATATCATAAGTGGTGTAGATACTCACAAAAAGAGGTTTGCCTTGAATTTAAATGCAGTTTGCTATTCTGGTGAGATTATACGAAACCAAGCTACACACAAACCCCACATTTTACAAGATATAGTTTGGCCAATCCGCGCATAGTATACTGTTTAGGCTTTATTTTTGTTTTAAATAAACTACACTTTTATCTTTTCTTTAATTTTGTGTGCAAGTTTGAAGTCATGCAATGTTGGGAAAAGCGGGTTTTGACAAAAAATAAGACGAAAGACATAAATAAATTAGATTTATAGTTTGTCTGGAATACGAGATCCTTTATCGGCTGTGTATTCAGTGCATTTCCTCTAAGGAAAAAAATACCAACTCGAAATAAATATCAATTTCGAAACTTTATCATAAACATGAGATGTTTTTCTATACCGGTTTCAATTAATCCACATCCCTGTACCATTGTGAATATTTTATTTTAAATCTATTTAAAATATTATTATTTCAGTGTATTGCTAAATCTGAACACAATATGTTCAATAAAACTATAACCCATGTTTCGAGTGGATTCTCAGTCATAAAGGAGTGTGTCCCAGGCAATTCACTGGCCTTATGTACGTCGTTTAAATGTTTCACAGCGGCACAGTTAAGCGGTTTGTATCAGTGGCGGCAAAATTAAGTCTAAAGTGGTGTGGGCGTGTAGGGGTGATGGGGTTGTGTGTGGAGGGGGTGGGGGACCTTTAATCCGTACCTCGGATGCCTGCGCTGCTAAAAAGTGAAAGGGGATCCCCCCTCGTTTTTTCCGCCCATGTCTATTCAAAATTATCGATTCGACATTGACATATTTTAGATAAGTATAAATTTGTTCTGTGGATTTGATCCATCTCGGAAAATACCTATTATAGAGTTTAATTATTACAACAATGAACAGTTTATTTACCTCTGATAAATGTGGAGTACATGTTGAAGCATATATAACTCGAGTTTAAATTGGAAGCGGCTCGTAGAATGTGAAAGTGTTTTTACGCATTTAAGTTTTAGCCCTAATGGTTAAAAAACAGTCCTTCTGGGCGAGGGTGTTTTGAGGCCGCTAGATAGAAACGCCGTATTACCTGTTTTTCTATAATGCCAACACACTGACGTGTTGTGTGATGTTTTTACATAATTGCTGTGCACACTTCGACTTTTTGTTGCAATACTTTGTTTTGAGTGCTTTTTTACAGTAACATGGGGCTTGACATTAACAAGCATTTGGCAGACACGCCGTCATACGAGTAAATTCAAACTAACAAACAACAAAAATACTGTTAACAAATTATTATGCGTTGAAAACCATTTGAATATGAAAACATGTATATGCATTTCCGCATGTATTTTTACACATAGGTATATATATCTATATTGTATGATGATAGTCATCTACATATATCATTTAAATTTCCATGACGGCAGCATATTTGTAGCAGAGGAAAAATCGCTACATGTGTGCACTGTACTTTATTTTGTGTTATTCTGATCTATATCCATACATAATAGGTTAACCATGCTTCACTTTAAACATCTGGCAACTTCAAATGTAAGTTTACCACCGAGTAATATATCTTCTGAGCATTTATCGGGTAGTAAAATAATATTCTATTGCAGAGACGTGGATGTTGCAATTTCAATAACTGATTATCATAAATTATGTCAAACTAGACATATTCATTTACACATATATGACGTAGAATTTATGACAACTTCTGCTTGATAGGGACATTTGCTGTTTTGAAACGCTGTTTAAATCTTCTCTTTTTTATCAAACGTAAAAACTCTTTACTATTTAAAGTTATATTTTTTGCTGACATTGGCTAATTGATCCACACTAAGATTGTTCACCTAATAGGACCTGCTTACATGCAATACAAATATTTCATAATATGCATTTTATTATGGGTAATTTTGTTAGAATTGTTAACATGGCTTACTCTTATTGCTTTACATTTATCCTTTTTGTCGAATCTTTATTCATTGGGTATTGCCTGTCCTTGTTGTCAACCTCTTTAACTAAATTGTAAGGCGTTGTCGAACTCTGATATCATTAATATTATTCATGTCTTCACATTTAATGTAAATCACATGTACTGTTGAATCAATACATATTCAAGATTTCACATATAGTTTGGAGATAATGCATATTTACGACACAACATCCGGTTTTCTCCCCCTGTAATTTTTTCCGGAATAATCAACCCAGCTATAACATACTAAGATGTAAAACGTACGTGCAGCAACGCTTGTTCGCACTATTGCCGAATGCCGACCAATGAAAACCGAGCTATAAGGTATCTGCATGTTACTTTAACATCCCTGTTCAAGGTTTAGAGCGAAAAATGCAATCAACCGATGTTGATAACCAGATAACCACAAATAAATTGAAGGCTCTGCAAAATAATTTAAAATTTCGATACAGATCTTCACTTAAACAGAAAAAAGAGTTAAGCGAAATATTTAATCACGCGGTATCGTTACAGCATACAAAAAAAAGAGCGTTAATCGCAGATAGATAATTTTATCAACATCTAAACGTTTTACATTCTCCGACTATCGTCTTGTTGATAACCCATGTCAAATATCTTGTTAGCTACATTTTTAAGAATATCTTATACACCATATTAATGGTCATTAGGCCTACCTTTCCTCGAGATGTCTGTAGGTTACCCATAACACAACTCAAGATTACGGTTTATTAGAAACTTGGCTCTGGGAGTTATCGAGAACATAAGATTATTCTTCGGTTTTAATTAATCTGCATCCCTGTGCCAGTGTGGTTACGTTTAGAAATAGCTATTAATGGTACCTAACAAGGGGTGCATGTTAAGATATTCAACTAGGTTTTAATGGGTTACTTGAATATAACGAAACTTAATTCTTAGTATGGATAACAGATATTTCAAATTTTAAAACTAATATTAAATTATACTTTCCATGCACATTAGCATGTTCTGCTTTCAGGCTTTTGATACGCTACATTGCATAATGCATAGGTTATACTATTAAATTTCATGTTCATATAATTCAACAATATGCTTAACGCTCTAATTCTTGCACATGTAATTCATTTTTGTTCTTCCTATTTCGCCTTCCAGCTAGTATTTGTTTTAATTTGCATATACCGAAAATGATTTCACTACAGCCGCCTCTGTTTGATTCATATTAAATATTGCTTTTATTTTTCTGATATTATTGTTCATGTTTTCTGTTAAGCAATATATTTGTTGATTATTAGATTCAGGTATATTAAATGATTTTAACTGTATCAATGTGTGGTGTGCTATTGTCATTATTTCCGTCCGAGACGATAATTTCCGGACACCTCGAATCTAACTCAGTCGCTGTGTTTCAAATATTGGTCTTTTATATATGTATGTTGTGCTGCTGTTCTTGCTACCTAAAGGAGAATTGGCTTCTTTTCAACTTTTCGTTAATGATAGAAATAGAGAGAAAATCTGAAGAACCAGGAAGTGGAGAGAATTATGGGAATATGCTAGGTCACATGGCGTGCCTCACAAGCCCTATGTCAGTCTGTTAGTGTTTGAATACGGGTGACCAATGCCCTTATGACATTCGTCCTCGAGGTCTCTTCACATTGTATATTCCCCTTGATATCCATCCTATAGCCGTCCATCCAAACTGGATATTTTCCCTTGTCCCCTTCAGTCTCTTAAAGTGTTCACAAACTTTGAATAAAAAGGGAGCAAGTTAATTGGCCATTAGCGTAGAACGATACAATGACATTTTAAGCCACTGTACAAACAGTATTGGGATCAGCCAACGTACACTTCATTACGTTGAAACAATAACATGTCAACAAAAGCTGCTAAAGTAAACGTGATGAAAAGGTGTCAAACGTTTGTATTGTAATAGAACATTCATTTGTAAACACAATTTACGTTGTTATTATGGCGAAACGCGGGACTTGATCAGCGGAAAAAGAGTTCTTAACTTGACACGTCCATCGACAACTTATGTATTTGTGACTAAAGGGTCCCAAGTGTCATAAGTTGTCAAATCAAGAAGCAGAGGTATAGTTTAACTACAGGATAAAACAAGTCCTCTCGGGGCCTCAAAAGTATCAATCAATAGTTTGTTGTTAATTCTTTCGCCATTGGAGGTTTAGGGAAAATTTACAAATGTACAATAAAACTGAAATGTGAAAAATATTAATTCCTCTGGAATATTTAAATGCAGATGTCTGACCATTGAACTTAATTATTATCTCGTTTGCTTTGATCGATCGATTGATTGATTGATTGATTGATTGATTTACGTTTTTAACGCCGAGCTTAAAGGTATTTTACTTGTATTCCAGCGACAATTGACACTAGCAAAACCAAGATGTGAACAGTTTTAATAATATTTGAAAGTTAATTCTTATTCAGTCCTGAGTAAAAACAGCATTGTTATTCTCCAAACAAACTGTCCTGAACCAGAGGGAGTTATTTGTTATAACACCGTATCTAGCTTAGTGTTAGATGACCATACTTGTGCTAGGTACAGTCCACTTCTCATTAAATTATTTGAGGACGTGGGATTGCATAGGTTAACATTAACTGAATACACTATATTATCAGTAGTATCATTAAATTTGAAGTCACCTATATATAATCTGGTGAGTACGAGTCACAACCTGCCTTGAGTAATTCAATAATCTGACATTGGTGTCACGTGGCAAAACGCCTGAGCGGAATATCTCCATGAACTTAAGTATAATATACCTGGGTTCATACAAAATTAACTCGTTTCTGGTTCACGAAAAACCACAAAAGACCCGTTGATTGACCGAGCGACAGAATTAATTCAAGTAATATGAATCCCTCTACTCATTCATACTAATATTATTTCTAAAAATTGATCACACTGGAACCGGGTTGTCGATTAAGAAAACAAAACCAAAATAACAGCAAAAAACGGCATATCATATCATTATCCAACAAAGCTCCCTGATAAGTTTATAGATAGATCTTAAATATATATATATATTCCATGCTAAATATCTTGTTACCTACATTTTAAACAATATTTTAATCACGATATTAATGGTCATTACCTTCTCCCGAGATGTCTGTAGGTTACCCATAACACAACTTGAGATTACGGTTTATTAAGAAACAAATATCTGAGAGTTATCTAGAACATAACATGATTCTTCGATTTTAATTAATATACATCCCTGTGCCAGTGTGATTGTTTTTAGAAATATATATAGATATGTATATGCTGAATCAGTAGAGGGTTATCCCGGGTTGAATCCCGGTGGAGGCTAGCAAATTTTTTCTCTCTTCCTTTGTTTAATATAATATTATATAGAGAGAAACAGCTTGAAACTAACAGATTGCAAACAAAAAACATACACATTGATGTCATACAATATATTTTGAATAATTGAGGAGAAGAATTTGTTTGCCTCCACCGGGATTCGAACCCGGGCATCTAGGGTTACATAATATATATGCATATATTGTCTAGTGGCTAGTATGTCTTCTTACTAATTAAACTATGATGTACAGTCCTCGGGGTCGATTCCATCTGTAGACCATGTAGTTTATGACATGCCAATATTAGGGTTGGTTTTAACGCGGTTTCCTCCCGGTTTCCACCGTATTTCAGCCTGAAATATTGTAGCATTTTTCGTCACGAAGGTAAAATACCCTTGAGTACGCTCCCCACTCAAACAAACAACAAACTATTCTGCTAGTTACATTTTTCCAGAAACCATAGAATGCAATAAACGTCTCGATAATATATACCTTATCCTTTTCACCGAAAGTGAATAGGAGGAATCACACATTAAATGTTTATTCTAAAACTGATATACATATATTCATTTGCTATGGAGTAATTTCATTAAGGAGCGAAACGTTGGAACATGGGAGCGAATCAATGAGGAACGAATGGATAGAAGATTAATCAATTGATAATTGTATCAAACAGTCGAATATTTAATAGAGCAGTTAAACACACAAAGAATTTTACCGAAAAATCAATCGACTATTCAGCGAAGAAGCAACTGTGTACATTTATTCTACTAATAATCAAAGTCAAATATTTAATCATTTCATATTTTTTTATTCCTCATCGATTGGTCAATAGGTTATTCAGTAAAGCAATTTCCGTGCTCATTTGTTCCACTTTAAATCTGAACATAATACAAAAGGGCGACTCCACAGTAAAGACTCTCCGAATTTGCACCTCTTGTGCAGTATAGTAACCATGCGTCTGCTTTAACACCGAGAGATACCCTGTATAAATGATTTTCTTTATATCTCTGTCACTTTTCACAGTCACGCATTCTGCATTCCTGTATGAATTAGCATTAGTTTGCCCGAGACACGTGCTTGCCAATATTTCGCTGAAATACATGTTGATATCTTTGTTTTTACCTGAATATAGTTTGAAACGACTCGCTCTTCTATAACACGATGAGAACATGGACACCTTCATAGTTAAGTTTATTGATGAACTTTAGACTTAGTTGCAGCATAGATACGTCGTTATTTCATACACCATATCAATCCCTGTGTTACATCAACACATTAATGGTGGACCTAATTTTTGCGTTGTATCTCATTCGTAGGTGTAACCGTGTGTGAAAAAGATAGTATGACGATTAACCAAATATATGTAATGCCGCAACTGGATAAAGATCTTCCACAAATATCTTCCACAAACGAGTTTCACCATCTTGCTCAATACAGTATGCTTGAAGGGTAGCAATGACCTATTATTTTCGTGTTTTTAGTTTTGGTGTGTGTGTGTGGGGGGGGGGGGGGGGGGGGGTAAAA
>JAVFBW010179678.1:0-20203 GCA_034783835.1 Mopalia ciliata
ATTTCCATATAATTTGAGTAACCTTTCCCTTTCTGGTCAGACAAACTGTGTAAAATTTCAGAGAAATTCCTTGAGTATATTTAATTACAGAAGCCTTTACATTGCAGACGCCGATGGAAATTAGTTAGTATGTCTGTGTACAGCTCGTAAGAGTTATTATTATGCGTCGTAATGAGCTGAATAGATTATATCCCTCTCATGTTGTGTGACATTTGTCCAAAATTTAAGAACTATTCAATTTGGAGTTGTTTAACGCAAATTTCATTGTTGGCCTTTAACACGGCATACAGCCACAATGAAACTTGCAGGCTTTACGTCCTTACAGGATAAGCTAGTGGATCCTTTATTTGGCGATTGATCGGTTAAACGCCATCGTTAAGTATTTTTCTCGGTCGTCTACTCCAACCTTTAATAGCAACACGAACATCATGAAAATGTGAAGTATTTTAATCTGCTGAAAAATCTTCCTCTAATAAAAACAATAGATATTACCCAAAGCCAGATGGGAGGTGTAAGTGTCTTGCCTTGTAAATAGCATACTTTACAAAACTTGTTTGAGTCCTAATTCACTTCACCTATCTCTTCATTGCCTATTGCTAATGTCGTACCATTAGCCCATTGTACTTGTGTCGAATCGCATTGGATTGTTTCACGCTATCCCCGGAATACATATAATGTCTATAGATGCGCATTCTCGCGTAGTGACACCATGTGATGCTACACTGGTCGTCTATGTTCTGCGCCCTCTGGCTAAGGGCAATTTGTTTGAAGAGTAGCTATGCTGTCTTTACTTAGCACTGGAGGAAAATTAACTTTCCAACATTATGGAAACGCTTCACATCTTGATTGTGCTAGTGTCAGTTGTTGTTGGAATAAACCGCCGTCATAAAGATGAAATACCCTTAAAGGTATTTCCAAATGGTTAATACCTAGAAAACGTATAAAAAATAGTCCAATATTCACTGAACGATTTACAACTTGTTTCATCCAAAACTTCCGTGTACATGTGGAGAAATTGGGATTCCATCATTTGAGTTTCACTAGAGTCAGCTGTGATTCTCGAGGGACGTCACCAGGGGAATTAACCAAATGACTGATATCTATAGAAACCTGCCCGCCACGGAGCCGTCATTATTTGGCACAGATTGTTCCGAATGTAGTTTCCCCTGCCTACGGCACAGCCCAAATAACTTGTATGAAATGTCGCAAGTTTGTAAGTGAATAAAACAAATTCTAAGCGTCAGAAAAGTACAGGATTTATTGTTCAGATAGTTTATAGTATTATCTTTGTAATTCAGTCACTTTTAATCGGATTTAAAACCCATTTAGGAATACCTTTAAGAACGATTTTAAACTCAAATCGAACATTCTATGTGAATCAACTTGATATGCTTTATTTCCTAACATAAATAAACCCGTGATGCCCGATCAGCCGAATCTACTTCAAAATCATTACTTGTATTTCATTTACCTACAAAACATGCTACAGTATAAATGGGGAATGTGACAATGTTAATACGCCTTAATGGTGTTAGCTGAGCTCGCTAAGTAGATTTACGCCGCATTAGTCGGAGTTTCATCTACATTGTGGCGTCAACAGTATTGGGTACATTATCTGAATATTATCCATTGTCGCTAAAGTATGTTCTTATCTAAAAAGCCTGAAAGCCACGTGGAAAACAATTAAATGACCTAGGGGACCTGCAGTTTTATTCATTGGTGTATTTGAACAGAGCCTTGAATAAACTTTGAAATGGTATATATTATGCTATAGTGATTCAAAAACTGACTAAGTTAGAGTTATTTCAGTACGACAAAGACGGTATATGTACCGAATAAAATTTTTGAAAAATTCGATAATTGTTTCAGAATTACAAAACACAAAGAGTAACAAAGTCCATAGCAACTTTACCTTAAACTACACCAAACTTTCCACAGTTGCTTCAGTTTATTTTCGCTAAAATCTCACTTTTCACCTTGTATGCAATTTATTTCTAACAGCTCAACATCAAAGCTATGATTTGCGACTTTGTGTGTATTTTGTTGGAGCTGAGCACATATGTCAAGACTTTAACAATTTCGTCTGTGTTGTGACAATAATATATTATCTGGATATAAGCTATCACATGAGTGAAATAACTTTAAATATACGGCCGGACACAAATCAATTAAAAAAAGCCATTAATAGCTCAGTTAATCACTAGCAGTTATGACACCACCCATATACAAGGGTTCTAATTATCGCTGTACTGACGTTGGCTATAAATATCGATATCGATCTGTCTATCACTGGTCAATTAATATTGATGTTGTGTGATACGATACACCTGGAAGCCTTAATGTGTCGCTGCGTTGTGTAAAAAAAAAAACTAAGGTCCAACCTTCCTTCCTAAAGGATTCCAATCTTGATTCCAGGGATCTAAAGTGATTCATCTCCCGGACAATCTCATCTAGTTTCCGTGTTTACCGAACCGTATCTTCAAGCCAGATACCTTATTAGGTCTCGTCTCATTTTATACCGTTGGAAGAAAATTAATCATAAGTTAGACGTGTTATTAGAGGATTTGCTTAGGCTGTGCTCAGCCAATTATTGGAATTGCATCTTCACAGATCCCCGATTTCGTCTGGAGGGTCTCGTTTTTCAAAGAAAATTAATAACAAAGTCTACTTATGGCTTCTTAATAGTTGGTGAATATAATCCGATTTAATAAATTTTAAACATCCCTGTTTCTTTTTAATATTGGTTTTATCAGAAAGTCATGAACTTAAACGATGAACAACTCATTGAATTTTAAACACTCCTCCTCTTTCTTTCAAAAAATTTGAAGTTTTGTTTTTCAGTCCTTGATAAGTAATCTCACAAAGATACAAGCTTAAGCTACACAGCGACAATAAGAATATATGGCTCTATGATGGAAGGTTCTTCAGTTATGGCTCTGGTGGAACTCTTGGTAGTTCTGTATGGAACCCTCGCATCAACTGTTCCAGGTATTTCTCTGTATCTTATTATGTCAAAGAACCGTTGGTGATCTTATGGTTCCATTAAGAACCATCCTCTTTCCAAATGACCCTTGAACAAACATTATTTCTAAGAGTGTACTCTGTATTTTGAAAATCTAAAAGGTGTAAGTCGCAATATGATTTATTCATATATGCTTTTTGGGATCATAAGAATTTAGTTTTTCTGAGTGAGGTAGGAACAAGCAGATCACGCGAGATCTCATATGTACGATGAGAAGACAAAACATGTCTCTATGGCGCTTCCGGGATATTTTGAATTCGATGCTCTGCTGGTGACATTTTATTTTTTTTTATAAAAAATAGGACAAAGTTATAAAACCCTTGATACCTTTTTATTACACAGAAAGAAAATGTAATTTAGGCATATTTTGCTTGTCTAAGATCAACAATGGCATTTATTAAGAATATACTCATACATATACCACTAAATCAAGAAGAAAAATATACCCACAGGAATTTCGAGATTTGCCCGCTCTCGTCGTACATACGAGATTTCGGGTGGTCATATTGCTTTGAGGAATTCTAACTTATTTCTGGTTTGTTAATGTTTGAATGCACTCTTTGACTATTAAGGTTTAACCGTGTATGAGTACCTGACGCTTTACGGTTTGTCCTTGTCTAGCCTGTCAGTCCATCTGCTCCTTCATATTAGAATCTTTAAAGGCGTTCCTTTGGTCACGTCCGCCAAACCTTCATCAAACAGACGTAGGACTGTTTTAGCACCCTTGGACTATTTTGGAGTCGCATGCTGTGGTTCGTTGTTTGCGTCAGTACAATAGGGTAGATTTTACGACAATGACTCAACAATATTGCACCAAAAAAATAGTAGATTATTCTGGATTAGATATATGTTTGCACCATTGTTCTTTGTTTGAGTTCTCGTCATGTGATTCGTTGTTTGCAACAATAAAACACGATAATTTAAAGTTAATTAATAAATTCGCCATTCCCCTCTCGTTCTTGTGGTTTTCGCGACGTAACAGTAAACGAAACATTATATTGGGTCTCTCCTCATCTTAAAAACTTAAAAGAAATTAATAAATACTAGTAGTCCTTTAGTGTAATTTACAGAGGGAAATTGAATCTACTGATTTTGAATTGACAAGAAAAAAAAAAACGAAAGAAAAGAAACGTGATTGCAATAATTGAAGCTTAAACTGTCTACACACACTCGTCAGCATATGAGTAATCAGCCGACCAGACAATTCTTCCTCCTTGTGTGACAAAGCAGTTCCAACCACTCCTATATCAGGCTGTTTTAAGGCGTTCGTTTGGTCACGTCTGCCAAGCCCTCATCAAATAAAAGTATGACTGTTTTAGCACCGTTGTTCTATTTTAGAGTTGCGTCGTGTGATTGGTTGTTTGCACATGTACAGTATGATAGTTGTTACGACAATGCCTCGCAAATATTACGCCAAAGAATGGTTTGACTATTTTTAAACCATTGTGAATGTATATGCCATAACTAAATGCCAGTTTGGTGCGGATCAATCGACTCACGACGTGTTACATAACAGCCATGTAAGGTGTTTTCAAGTCACACCATTAGAGGTTTATAAAAATTACTTGTGGACCACATTTTCAACAGATTTTGGCTATGAATATTCCTGTAGTGAGTTTTGAATCCTGATCTATTTCATGAAGGGTGGATTTTGATTCTTTTGTGACCATTCTTTAATATGCCAGGTTGTCGGTGATTTTGCTTCTCAGATAGCACCAGATTTGCAGTATGGGTGATTGTTTGTATGTTTGTATGTATGTATGTTTGTTTGTTTGTTTGATTAAGGGTTTAACGTCATACTTAACGGTGTCGACCCAATGTCGACACATTTCGATTTCACACTGGTCCTTGCTTAAATCGGTTGGAAAACCGAGAGGAAACATCGTGCGACTAGTTCATATACCTCAGATCTACAGACGGACTCGAACCCGTTAGCATTACATCGAAGTAGGATTATAGTGGGTCGACGCGCTAACCACTAAACCACGGCTGGAGAAGGCCGGTTCAGCACTGTGTTTGGGTAGCAACTGTTAAACTATATCAGTGACAGGTTGCAGTATGCTGCTCAACTGGCAGTAAACACTTCTTCCGCGTGTGGTTCTCTGTACAATTGGGTAGTTTCGTTTCCTGACAAATCATTCTCTTAGTTTTCGCTTTAAATCCATCTTCACAATGCGCAGATCAAACCGAAGTAGAATCAGTCTTGTTGAACTGTTAACAAACATTGGGCTCTAACCGGAGCTGTTTGTCGCCTCTATTGATTCTGAGCGATATTACGTAACTGCGGTAGATTTGGAGACATCATCAAATAGACCCGGAGTTCTTCAATGCGTGCCAATAATATTGCTTGCCTAATCAATAATTGGAAGCATATCGGTTAAATATCGATTTTGTATAATATCTTTTAATTTAGAATCTTTTTTTTTAAATAAAACGCAGTCATTATTGGCTCGAAGGTGATATAACGTTAAATGGTTATGATCGTTTAATGGTGCGCAGTTTTTATAGATTTGTAGTTAAAGCGGCTTACTCAACGTCTGTCTAGCTGCTGATTGGAATATCCTGCTTGGATTGACCAGCCAGTCAGCCAACCAAATAATTCATCACATCCGTTGTGTGATATGTTTGCCACCAAAATAAAATGACCGGTATTTTATATCCTATATCAGCTATTCCAGCGTAAGGAGAAATACGATTTAGGGATTATTTAAGTCAACCACAATAAGTTTTTGAGAGTTATACAAGATATAAGAACTATGTTAGTGCTTCATTTTAAGGAACGATTGGTTGATTGATAACTTGATTGATCATTTGATTAATGAATTCCATTTTATGGATAACAACATTTAGGAAAAGCCAGACTGGCTAGCCGATTGACTGAGTGAGTGATTGACTGTCAGCCAGCCAATTATACAACATTCCATGTAAAGTTATTCAAGCAATTTTATAATTTTTATAATTGAAACAAACAATCAATCAATTAATCAGATTAAAAAACATAGCATTCCATGGGAGGTTATACCTATTCTCATCTTGTCTTTATGAAAAAAAACTCTTTCCTATATTTAGTGATCAATAAAATTGAGCCAGACATCATATCATGTGATGAGGTGCTGCCAACCATTAAAATAAAATTAATCGAAGGTCCGTCGTGTTATTCCGAGATTTTCTTACACTTTGTCGAAGCCTTAAATCAAAATCAGTCTGAGCCGATATTAGATTTCGCTGGTGTTCTCGGATTTCAAAGACAATTGAAGGAGAAATTTTGTTTGGATCGATTCATGTCTCTATGCGTACTGTGCCCTTGAATCAATTGTATTATGTTGTTGCTGGATTCTGATATAGAGTTCACTTTAAAGTGTAGGTCTACATACTTCAATATATAGTGTGTAAATAAAACCAAACGTTAACTCATGTGCTACACCCCGTCCACTTTTACTTTTGCTGTATTTTTTTTAAGAGTAGCGAAGAGTTGGTGTTTTATAGTTATTTATTTTATTCAACCCGGGTATGAACCTTAAACAATATATCACATAGCGTGAAGTTCGATTTTTTTTTAAAGTTAGAAATGTCAGTAGGTATAAAAATATTCAGAATAAATTGGTTCAGGCGTTATAGGAGTATATAATATATGGTATATTCTCGCAGCGTGACTCTCGCAAGTGCTGTGGTGTTTGTTTATTAGGTTTCCTTGTTGGTTTCCACCATATTTAACATCAAGTACGGCGTTAAAACCCCAATCAAATAACGAAATAAAAATTGGCCGAAGTTTGGCCATACGCTTACAACACTGTCGCTGCAATGACAAGACATTTCTCCCTCGTAGGATAAAATATCATCCCGATTTCAGAAATGCTTTCCAAAGGTGTCGTTAACTGTTTTGTCGCCATTCTCATTTGACGGTTAAATGACCTTCGTATCAAGATTGGTCAATGGTGTTTACACCAAATCTGATTCAGTTATATTTACCAACGCTAAAAGGCAGTTTCATCCTTTGCGCTTATTGGCTCACCCCTCAATGTTTCTTAAACAATCTATTTGTAAATAAATTGGTGCTAAAATTATGTCAATGCATTAATCGTTGTTAACCAGAACATAACCGAGAACACCTGGTCCGTGGCTAGCGAATGCGCTTACTGATCCTACTTTGACGTTCCGTTCACAGACTCGAGTCCGTCTGTCAACCATCGGGTATATGTGTGAGTCACACGAGCTGGTTCCCGCAATCGCTTCAACGAGGTTTCCTCCCGGTTTCGACCGTAATTAGGCAGGAAACGGTGTGAAGTGGGCAATCCGTAGTGATATGGGAAATAGCCTTGAGCACGAATTTTAACCCCAACCACACACACGCTCTTATAACACCCTCTCATGTAGAACACATACTTGATTTAAACAAGAAAAACTATTTTTTCCATACGGAAATCGAACCCAAAACCTTCATAAACTGCCCGCAGTAACAACCAGAAACCTGAACCGATCAGCCAGATGCTTGTATAAAAACAACTTAAAACCTAACAAGTGCAGACTGCCATTTTACTGAACAGGAAGGAAAGCATGCCAATATCCACACGTATTCATCCTGATTTCCACAAACTAGTGAAATTAATTGAGACATATTGCTTTTAGACTCTGAAATACGACATCCGCTATGGCGATTCACCCGTTAACGTGAACATCAAATTAAGATAAATGGAGAGTGTTTGGAAATTGGATAATAGTGGGGATCACCGTGACACGAACGGTAACAAAAATATCTCTTTTTTTTACCATCGATGTATCTGTTATTGAAGGAATCTCGAAGCACGGCAAATGTTTTCTTTTGGAATAACAGACACGTGGTATTCTCGTGGGGTACCGGAACAAGAAAATGGTAAAATAATTCAACAAGACCCTAATTATTGAATTTTACCATTTACTTTATACGTCAGGCTATTATATTGAAGAAATCACCCGGGGCCCATATTCCGAAAAGTGTTTGAATTGCGTAAAAATTATTAAATGTGCATTGTCCTCTGGTTAAGGGCAGTTGGTTGGAGAGTAGCAATGCTGCCTGTACTTAAAAATGGAGGCAACCTAACTTCCCAACGGTATGGAAACGCTTCACATCTAGGTTGTGCTAAATGTCAATTATTGTTGGAATACACCGTCGCCATACAGCGTAAAACACCAATTAATCAATCAATCAATCAATTAAATGTGAATTAAGCAATTATAATTCCACCTCCAATGACCATAACTAGAGACGTTTAATCTGTTATTTATTTATTTTTTTTCATTTAGGACTTATTCTGACAAATTGGGCGCACGCCGTCACTCGCACCAGACTAGTATCCAACAGTTAAGTCACCTTGTCTGCCCGTGGTGCAATCGTATTCTCGCGAGAGTTTCTATAGTGGACGAGACTTAGACAACTCTCGTAGGCTATACGGAGCCATCGCGCATTAATTTCCCCCAGTATTTGGGGCGATCGTATGCCACAGGCCAGCATATAAAAGTAATGCAAAACAAGATGGTCCGGGTGTATCTTACAATCAATGTCTCGACAGAAGGAAGTAGAATCGATTCTATTTTAGAATGCCTGTGATGTTGGTTGTTACGTTAAACGGCTTTATGATTGAACAATTCACTTCTCGGGTAGACCAATGGTATGTTAGCGTCGGCACGTACTTCCGGGTACCTCATCACAACTTTGTCACTATATTTGAATCCAATCTTTAAGAGCTGGATTTTGTGTTGCTATATTTCATGCTAATTGGAGTTGTAGGACAGCAAGGGAGAATGCTTATTATAACTTTCCGTTTATAGTAAGACTGGACAGAATTATAGGGGTAGGCCCTACCCGGAAGTGGAGTGAATAACCAAAATACCGCTGATCACATGACGAGACTTATATGCCCTGCTGAGAAGTATTATACCGCTTTGTCTTTCCGTAGGTCTACGTCAGGGTTATAAATCTCTACACCGCGAATATAAAACCCGGTAGGCTGTTCAAAAGCTGATCTTATTGGCTTGATTCGTCGCTTTTAATTAGGCGACAAATCTGAACCAGTGTGATTAACGTTTGGAAATCTATGTTACCTACGTGTATATATGTGTTACTATAATGCCTACATGTGTTATGCTATTTTGCTGACAGAGTTATTTTTGTATTGCCTTTGAGAGATCGTTATAGTTTTATATCATAATTGACAGATGATGAGGTTGTTTTACGCAAGGCTACTTGTTATGACATTCCGTGGACGCCATGTATTTGTTTCTTGATGAACTGAAGTCACTCTGAATCACGTATTCTCGAAGCGATGTCTATGGTTTGGCGCCTAGCTCATTGTAGTGGTATACATTTCACTTAAAGGTGGTAAATATGAAGCCTATTTTTGTACACTGATCAATAATACTTCCATGTTTCTCGTTATATATCTCTGACAAAATGACACTGGACTTAAAATACGGATATATGATGAGCTAGATTTGATAGTTTGAAATTTTCTTGGTGACTGTGCTGTTTGATCTTCCGAGAATACGCATGGTTCGGAGGGTGCTTCATGTTGCTAGGACTAGTGGCAGCATTATGTCCATCTATCTGTGATGTATTTGTACTATGTCCATTGATTGTCTTGTATTTGTCCTGTCTTGTCTTTGTTTGTTGCTCGCAAGGTTGTCGATGACGATTTTCATCATTCAGAGGGCTGGTACGCCGTCATATGAGTTAAATAACCTTAAATACGGAGTTAACTTCCAAGCTAACGAAACAAACATAGAAACGGTAACTTGAAAAAAGAGTTATAAGTTTAAGAAAGAATGAAATCCCTGGCACACAGGTTTTGATTATTATGCCGATCTGAAACCATTGGTTTGACTGTTAGACTAGACCAGGCCGGCGGCCATTGCCCAGTGGCGGCGAGTGCGCTTTCCAAACTGAACCTGCTTTGATTTACCGTTCACGGGATTGAGTCCACCTGTCGACCATCAGGTATATGAACGAGTCACATGCTGTGACTCCGGCAATCGCGTTTTTACGAAGTTTCCTCCTGGTTTTCAACCGTAATAAGTGAATGTGAAGTGGACAATACGTCGGCATATAAGTGAAATACCCTTGAGTACGACGTTAAACACCAATCAAACAGCCAGACTAGATTTACATCAGAACAAAAAGATTTAAGCAGACGATTCAGGCGTGCGCCTAGAACAGTACCTTTGGGCTGACAAATAAATCGGGTTTAGGAGTTAAAGAAAAGATGTATGATGCAGACGTTTTGAGACATATATCCCTTAGAAACAGGACTAACGTGGATTGCATCTCGACCAAGAGCTTTACAAGACCGTGATGGCCCGATTTGCAATAGATCTGGGAATTTTTTTTCTTTGTGAAAGCAGAGCCTTGGATAAAAAAAGGCAGCAAAATAGATCTAGGCTTGAATTAATCTTTTGGATTTTTTTAAGTTTCAGTATTTTTTTAAGCTATTATTAAAGGCACTCACAAAAAAAGATGAAAAATAATAATAAATGGATTCGCAGAGCTCTCGGTTTCATTGGTTGGTATATCCGACTACAGATCTTCCGTCTAACAGGCTATAGTCCTTTGACAACCTCATGCCAAGGACATGGGTGAATCACAAGATGTGACCTCGCACACGTTGGCGGTTTTTACGAGGTCTCCAGTTGGTTTTCAATGTATTTCAGCAATGAGCAGTGTTAAATGAACTGTCTGTTGTCATATAAGTGAAATACTCTTGAGCACGACGTTATATCCAACAGAAAAAATAACAAACACTGACCTCAAACGCGAATAAATAGCACTAGATTTAACGGATATGTCCCTTATATATTGGTAATCTTTTCATTTGGAGTCGAGGAGAGGGATGTCCCTCAATTCGAGTATTAAGTTTGACGAGATTCCTGTGTCCTAGAATTTCCAATCATAAATCAACAAGGGCGACATCGGTCCTTGTCCAATAAAAACTGTCTTAAATCCAGTCATTAGCTTATATGTAAACAGCTGAGATTCCTATAGATTCTTCTATACCCTGTTATCAGCGGCCATGGACAAGTTGATTTTACAATCTAAGACTCCAGGCGCCTTACAAGAAGATGTCCTTGTACTAAGTTATCTACTTCTCATTATTTGAAGACATGAAATGTCTAGAGCAGTGACAGCCCGTCAATAGCACCACATGAACTAGAATCTGTAGTCTTTGTACTTTACGCCAGCTAATTTAGAATGAAGGCCACCATCTACACTCTACAGCCTCAGAAATAACTGAGGGTTAGTTCCTGGAATCAAAATACGACGGTTCATTTGGAACCATTAGGATAACAATGGTTCATTGGTATTGGAGAAGCTGGACATTCTACCTACAGTTGATTTAAAAGGGGTTCCACACAGACCCATAAAGGAATTTCAACAGAGACATAAGCTAACTAAGCCTGAATGGTTCAAAGCGTGTGACTCGACTTTACTTTTACGTGTCTATCATAAGTACTCTTCGGCAATAACACTAGTAGGCGGCTACGGTAATTTGTTTTACCCCATCACAGATTGATGACATTGAGTTTACTGAAACCATGTTAAAATTAAATAGATATTATGCTTACCCAACACACAATTTAATTTATTATACTAAAAGTTCGTATATTTGGGTTGCTATACAGGGTTGGCCGACAAGATCATTTTTGGGGCCCAGGGCCGAAATCAAGAGCCCTGTGAAAGTCATTAGTGGCCCCTTCCTGAAATCTGTGGCTTAGTTTATGTCCACCACACGAAATTGTCATTCGAGTATTCACGCCTTGACATGTATAAGGTACACCATCGTTTCCTTCCTCGTTTGGCATGTAGGCCTCCTCAACTCATTTTCCCCCCGGAACGCCGCCCCGACAGATCCCCTGACCCCATCCCCTTTCACTGGGCCTGGCTTCAGGGTAAACTTTATTCCAAAGTTTTGCTAATGGCAATCAGTTATTTGTGATCATCAATATGATCCGCATTTTTGGTAGTTTCTGTCCGTTGTTAATGCTCTGTGTGTATCTGGTCATATATGTGCAGTCCTGTTAAGAAAGTGAAACTAAATTTTGTGTAGGGACAGAAGGCCCAAACCTGATTCACGAAGTACAATTATAACAAAAACTCTGCATTAGTGACTATATTGTGGCCTGGCTTTCAGGATAATCTAACATGATATAAGAAGCTTTTAACTGAACATTAACATGGACAATGAATACTAGCAGGTATGAATTGTAACGGTTACAGTTCAACATTCTTGATATTTCCGGTAGTATGGGGTTGATAAAAGCGTAACCGTGTCATGTCGGTGACTTGGGAAAGTTATAAGCCATAAGTTAGCACGATTGACGCCGACTGATTCTGTAGTAAGCATTATCGTAATCGAGCCATAAGCTTAAGCCTATAAGTACATTACTGTAATTACTTTCAATTATTTTACCTTTTTTTCAGTTGATTGGGTAACCTGTGATATTTATGCTTTAGAAGATAAGATATCCCATTGCTAACTTATTAACTTGTCATTGTTTGGAGACCGCCAACCTGTGGGGCAATAACAGTCCTTATAGCAGGAACACATAAACTTGTATCTACGGTCTTGTACTGTATAAGTCAAAGTCGAGGCTCTGTTTGACCATCAAACCTTACATCAAATATGTCAGTTATATTTTATACACTAAATTAAAAATCGCCTTCAAATTTGAAGGCTTTCTGGCTAAGGGTAATATATTCTGAGAGCAGCGGTTATATTCAGCCAGTCACCTATCTGTCCATCTTTATATCCAGCCATGTATCCAAACATCCATCCATCCAGCCAGCCAGCCAGTCAGCCAGCCAGCCAGCCATCCATCCATCCATCCATCCATCCATCCATCCAGCCAGCCAGCCAGCCAGTCAGCCAGCCAGCCAGCCATTCACCCATCCATCCATCCATCCATCCATCCATCCATCCCTCCAGCCACCCACCCAATCATCCATCCATCCAGCCTGCCAGCTAACCAGGCGGCAAAATTTCCAACCATCAACCAAACAATCGCCAAACAATCAATCAATCAATGTAACACTTTTATCCTATTTCTGAAGCCGAATCTACCGATGCTGTGTTCACTATTTTGTATCTCCCATTGATTGAGCCAGCCTATTCATGGCACTGCTCGGTCTCAATACTACCAGAAAATGTTTTGATGGAAGACCATTCAGTGGCATCAATAGACACCACAGGCTGTTCTCTTTGACTCAAGAGAACATACTGACCAGAAGGCTTTGAGAACCTTTGTATATGTCCGCTCGTCGATAACCATCCCTCACGACGCACAACGTATGTTGGTAAATTGTATTCTATGAGCGGGTTCCAATGCTTTGACAAAACCGCTTCCGACTATAAATCTCCACGATACGTTGTATCGATGCCTTTACCGTTCCGCTTTCGACCTTGAGTTTTTGAAGTTGTTTCTACTCGCCCATTCATGGGCGAGGGAAGTATGGATCAATCATTGATAGTTTCTTATGTATATTTGCTCTTTGTTGTTTTACCACAATTCATGTTTTCTGTGTATGCATCGATTGCGGTCCCCATTTGTACAATGGTAACGAAACGGATGTGCGTTACGTGCTTTCTGTCAATAAAACAATCAGTACATTGACGAGTTTCCTATTACCGTTTTAACACCTGCGCTGGAAATTATTTCAAAGATACAAATAAAGAAATATGCGCCCCTGATTTAGTTAAAGCTGGTCTGAGTAGGCCTATAGTAGTCATTCAGTGCAAATATAAAAGCTGCACGTCAATGGTAAAAGTCGTGTTTATTTTGGTCCCTGTCTCGGTGAATCGGGAATCTCTGAATGTTGAGTCGACCAAGGGTGCGTCGCAGGTGGTTGTTTAACGTCGGGAGAATCGTTGCCTTGTTAACAGCGGCACAAAACAAAATTGTGTATGACGTCTTGACAAAACACCGCTATAGCCAATGCTGTGATCGCAAAGGAATTCCCTATAAAGGTAAAATTATCTCCCTTTTTCAAATTTGCCTGCCTCTTTAAAGGATCAGTACCGTTGAAAGAAACTTGAAATCGCAGAGCTTTAAGAGTAGCCTATTACTTCATAAAACAAGCAGCTGTGTGCACGAAAGGTATTCTGTTGATCTCTGCACAGTATAAATATTTAATTTAACAGCATTATTACTCAAATATTATAGTTGTACTATACCACATATCGCGTGTTCCTATTCTTTAAGATCGCGAGGATCCAATTTCCGATCTTGTGTCCAATCAATGATTTATTTGAACCCAGTTTCTTGACATTTCGCCAAGACACACCGTCTCTATTGAAAACTGTAACCTTGGGAATTAACGACAACGGAAATTATTCTACTTACAACGCCAGAAAGTCCGAAATCTCGCAGATCTAAAACTAGTACTGTATATTTGCGTGTGTTGTATGATGCTATATGCCTTTACATTGTAGTGAAGGGGTTTCTTTATAGACAGGGGTCTTTCTGTGTTCAACCACACGACACCAATACACCAACACTATCAAGATATTCTGAAAAGCAGTGACACGCCATCAAAAAAAATCCACTTTAAGCGCATAACATCATTTGATATTCACAGCTTCTAAATGTCACATAAAAAAAGATCAATTCTAAGCTAAACAGTTTTTCTCCTTAAAATTATTCGAGTTCCGAAACACTGCTATGTTTTTTCTTTGCACTTACGTTACCCAAGAGACCTATCAGTATGGAAAAGCTTCACATCTAAGTTGTGCTAGTGTCAATTATTGTTGGAATCATTTTATTTTAAAATGTTTCCGATAAGGTATTCCCCAAACGATATTAATTCCTGATAAAAGAGCTCTACTCAACCTCTGATTATGTAACGGTTCAATTACCTGAAATCAGAGTTAATACCGAAGGACAGTGAAAATAGGTCAATAAAGTTAGTTGTTTGACGAATTTTACGCCGTACGTAGGGTATTTTCACTCATATGACAGGGTACCAGCCCATTGGTCGACGCCTCGACGCTTGTGGCAACAAACAAAGACAAGATGAGACAATCATAGGTCGAAATACAAATACATCGCAAGTAGATCGACTTTATACGCTGTCAAAAATGAAGCAAAGACCAGTATAAAATTGAGGCAAATATGGCCATATTTTGTCCACAAAAATGAGTCTTTCTGAAAGATATTAACTTATCCTCCCCTTATCATAAAATACCATGGTGTAGCGCAGTTTCGCCATTGAATTAGGCAAATGTACCGTGGAATATCATGGTTTGGCAAAGGTAATTTGGCCTACACCTAGCACAATAAATGGGGCTTATTCCTCCGTCTTAGCCCTATGTCCTGCCTATCTCAACCCATGGTGAAAGTTGGAAATTGATCTGCCGCTATGGTTGGCCTCTCAAAACATATATCTGATTTTTCTCTGATTTTTTTTGGATAGACAAATTACAATAATCAAACCCCTTCTTTCTTTTATGACGTTTAAATAAAGTTTTATTTGAGTTTCTCGTCTGATTTGACACAAATAAGCTATCTCCCTTTGCAATAATAAGATTGAAAACCTTCAAACAAGAAATATTGTAAGTAGATAAAATACTAATCAATGGTTTCAGTGTATCTAGAAAAAATCAGAGAAAGATCAGAAATAGTTTTTTTGAGGCCGGCCATAGCGGCCTATCGATTTCCAACTTTCACCATGGGTTGAGATAGGTGGGACGTATAGCTAAGACGGAGGAATTAGCCCTATTCATTGTGCTAGCCTACACCATGTTTTTGAATAGGTTTTTAAACGGACAACAACATTTCCGATTTGTCGTTTCGACTATGATTCTGTGTCTTGTCTGTTTTAGTGGCCAGTGGTGTCGAGAGTGGTTTTCTTGACCCATTGGGCTGGTAACCTGTCATATGAGGGAAATAATATTACGGCCCTACCAAATAAACAAACAAACAAACCAACGGACAAATCAAGTAAATATCACATACCATAGTGTAGCCTTGTCTGCCATTAGGACAATCAGCCATGTTTCCTGTTGAGGTACTTTATGAAATGTAGGATGAACTTGTTATTGTAATTCTGTTGTTATTGAGTGTCGAGTCCGCATTCTTGTAATAATGTGCAATTGACATAAAATGTGTAAACAGATGCACACAATCCAGTCATTATAATATGTAAACTTATTGACTGAAAAATTTCACCATAGGACAGCAGACGATCAAATAAACCAGGATGCCTCCGGTAGATCAATAAGCCGTTACAGGTACAAATTTGCCAAAGCTATAAAGGCGAACATAAAAGCGCCGAGCTCAAACCTTGCAAGTCTTGTCTGCAGCAATAAATATGTCAGGCTGTTCCATCAATTGTGCATTGGTTTATCCGAATCAATGTGTCAAAGGATATCACATATTCGTCATTGACCAATGAGTTATTGATTTCTATATTGACTTTTACTCTTGAATCAAAAACGACTTTGTTCGGGAAATAAAACCGACCTTATACCACAGTATGAACAAATAGATCGAGGTGAACGCGTTTCTCTCCAGCAGAATCAAACTGAATCGAATCATATCTGTATGCCTAAACCCGGCGCTTATGTCTATCGTTGTCAATCTCTACAGGAAGGCAGGCTGGCATTGTGGTACAAAACTTGTTATTTTCAGTCCGATATTTGTTCATCTGGTCCATTTTCTAACACGGCCAGATATTGATAAATGAAATACCGTAGTTTCTCAAAACATTCCATTATACATTGGTATATTACGTAGATTGTTTTTTTACTTAATTGGTTCCAAATAGGATCTCTGGTAGTTTAAGGAAAGTTCTTGATGCCCCGAGGCTCTCAGAGCTAAAGCGCAAAACGAAATCGGTTTATCCGTGATGTCATTGTATTGCATACTCTCTGACAATTCTGACAGTGGCACCGCGTGTGGTTTCCTCCAACCCGTTTGGCTGGCGCGCCGTCATGTGAGTGAAATAAAGTGAAGAACGGCAGTAAACCTCAATCAATCAATCAATCTATTTAACAAGAAAAGAGAAAAGCAGTTCTGACCAATGGGAAGCGATTGTGTTTATCGATGACTGGAAAACGATGGGCCTTGTAAACCACTGGCTTGACTCATGTATCATAGAGAGATTATTGAGAGATACTGCCCTAATACTGTTCCCCCGAAAAAGTGGGTTTGGAAATAATAGAAATAAGCAACTATTTAATCCTTAATCCCCTAAAAGAGAGATAAACGAAGAAATAACGTTGAACTTGCTCTCATCGTATCACTTGAATCTTTCTTCCATCTTCACTCATCAAAAAGAAGTCCCTTGATAATGACCTCAGCTGTATTCAACTGCATTTGCTTAAATCCATCACCGTCTTACATCTAGGACATTGTTCATTTATTGCTAGGTTTTAAACCAGTAACATGTTGTGTAGTAATTTTCGGTTACAGTCTGTAAATTGTGCGGTCGTCATCCGTTAAGTTACAGCTGTATGAATACACCGGCACTATGCACTGATTTCCGACAGGTACATTTCAATGTAATGTTGTTTTTTAAATTCCTAACAAATTTGATTAATCTCGAGCCAAAATTTGTCAAGATTTTTGTACTCACATTAAGTAATTGTGGCGAAAAGTAGAGCCCTGTCTCGTGACTTCCTAGTGAGAATGGAATGGCCCTGTTTTATCCCAAATTGGCAGTCGGTGTTGAAGAGTTAAATTGAGCTTAATGGCTACAAAAAACTTAAACCGCAGAAAAACTGTAATCGATACAAATTAGCCGTTATCCCGAGAGCAAACTCGAATGATTATACATATGTTACATTTGTTATTTGGAATTATCTTCGCTTAATTCAATTGCAAAATTTCTATGTATAAATACTTCACAGAGTTTCAATGGGATGCAGACTCAAACTAGGTAACTTTTTGTTAAACGACTCATTTAGCTGATATTGATTTCTGAACAGCAATAAATGCGATTCGAGTACAAATTGAAGCGTTGTTTACCTTCATCGCACAGACGTTAGGGCATAATTTTCAGTGTGAAATCGAATGTATTATACGGTATCAATTACTGAGTTTCCTGAATTAGATCAATCAATATGGACCGGAACTTGAATTTGCCTATTCCGCACCAAATCCAGTTTTGTGGCGAATCGAAAGTCTCGAGAGACTTAAGATGTTCCCGCGAGACTTTTTGTTTAATAATTGAGCAGGGAGTCACCGATTAAACCAATAAACGTAAATATTCGATAACAGCAGCGACACTCCCGAATAATGAGTCATGTACATTATTAGTGCAAATATTAGCGAACCATTTGCAGTCAATATGTACACTTGTTTTTTGATGAAACAAGTAAAATGTGCAATTTTTAGGATACCATTTTTAATATTTAACTAGGTGTTTAGAAACTTTCGTAAATGTTCAAATGTACATGGAGGGAAAAACAAATCTGGCTTGCAGGGCTTATGTTAAGTTGGTAAGACAAACCTATGGATGGATTCCCGCTGTTTATTTAGCTGAACTAAGCACAGATATTTCACCAAACCAATCGGCGCCACCAAGGTTAACCAAAACTATTACCTCTGCCGCAGCTGCCATATTCGTCATAAGGTAACTAACTTAACGTTAAAATAACACAATTGCGTCAAGAAAGGAAAGAATGATCTTTTCTTGGCGGAAATGTGCTAATTCTTACTCAAATATATCATTGTTTTTTTTTCTCTTTTTGTGGAGAACTATTTCGTAAAAATTCTTCAAAGCAGGTTAATTTAACACAGACTTTATATAGAGAGCATTAAGTAAGCCATTTTTCAGGGGCAGGTTCCTCGTCGCAAGGGAGACTAATTCTCATTTGTTTCACACACATTCAAGCCATGGAGGTCATCAGATGCCTAAATATTTAAACATTCTGCATGAAATCTTGGGGGAGATTTGGCAACCGTTTCCACGCTTTGAAAAAATCCAAACGCAATATTAATAAGTGTGTTCTTTCTATTTTTGTTACGGAGAGCGTTTTATTTTACCCTTGGCTGACGATCTGGTATAATCAGAATCTACAGCCGCGCAATTGATTGGTTGCCGGGGAACTTGTAGGCATCCAATCAGATGGCGCGTTAAAACGAAAAGACTCACGTCACATGTTCTAATGGAGAATAGCTTGCAATCGTTCTTGTAGGCATCCTATCGGATGGTGCGTTCAACGAAAAGACTCACGTCACCAGTTGTGATGTAGAATAGGTTGGAATCGGTCTTGGTTAGTGAAGATGTACTATCGCCTTTCTAGCTTTTGGTAACTGTGCTGAGAATCCGTAGATATAAAGCAACGCTGATAACGTGGTGAAGACTGAGATCATAGATTAGACTCAATCAGTCGGATAGCAGGATTTGTGGATCGGCCTATGGACAAAAAAAGCCTTACAAAACACATTTGTTTCAAGATAGCTCTTTTTAGATACAAATCCTTTGTTCTGATTTCTAAGAAAAGAATAGATGGCAGAATCGTTTTTTTTTATGGGGCCAACGAAGGGTAATGTCTTAGGCTCGTTGGATTTGTACAAAATAAAGAGCATACCTGTTCGTTTTTCATTTCTGTTTGTTAAAATCGATGTGCATGCAAGTCTGCAAATGCGGACGAGGGTTTAGAAAAATGTAAATAGATTGGTGCGGATAAAACTTGCCGCTTTCAGAGGATTTCAGAGGATCAGAAGATTAAACGCCAGAATACACTTTAAATAGACAACACATTTCTGTCTGGCGCTTTTTTGTTCTATCGATTGTTTTCAAGTGAGATCGCTTCATCGTACAAAACCTTTATCGTTATAGTCGACCGTCGTCATATAAGTGAAATGCCCTTGAATACGGCGACCCCTTTGGCTACAGTTAGTATAATTAAAGATCTGTAATGCTGTAATCTATGGTGGAACAATACTTGTCTTATCGATAACTAGTATTTAATAATTCACATTATGGTTGTGTTGCTATATTCACTCTTTGGAATTACACCTAAGTGAAATATCCTTAAAACACGGTGGTAAACACCAATGAATAAATGATATAATGATATAATCAATCAATCAATCATCGATCAATCAACCCATCCATCCATCCATCCATCCATCCATCCATCCATCCATCCATCCATCCAGGAACTAACCATAGAATCAATCAATCAATCAATCAATCAATCAATCAAT
>JAVFBW010179679.1:0-10741 GCA_034783835.1 Mopalia ciliata
ATGGAACACAGCTCAGCGGTCTTAATGAAACAACAACGATCGCTTTGTTTATCGCAGTTCCAACTCCCTCCCTTCACAGAATCGCACTGCATACCAATAGTTCAAACCCAGCTCGAAGACAAAAACAGACTATACTTTAAATTAATAAATTCATTATTCCGTAAACAAACTTGTGGTGTTGTGATATTTTCAATTGTTAAGGGGGGGGGGGGGGGTAAACACACATTACATCCCAGCGTGCGATTGTCCATGTACCAAATTTCCGATAATAAAAAATCAAACATGGCCGCCTGCACTTCAAATTTGTTTTTTTTTAATTTGATAAAACATACAGCACAAATAAGAATGCAGTTGTTGCGAACAAAGTTTAAAACATGTCTACTTCACAATCGCTATAATTTATGGCATGAAAATATCATACAAATTGTTTTGGAAGACTTTTTCTGCGGGGTTTTTCGCTGTTTTACATCTCAGCAGAGTCTGGTGGCGTTGTCATGGCAGCACGCGATGCCAGGGGAGGCAACTTCTGAGTTTTGACTCGGTATCAAAATGACGACAGATGTCTTAAAAAACCTAACTAAGATCTCTGGCTCAGACTGAAACCCCTAAGTAATATATTTTTTGGGGGCTATTGTTAATCTTGATTTATCTTTTTTTCAGATCGTCTTATTCCCACAACCTGTTACATGGGGTTCGGTGGTTTCAATTTTGATGGTTATATTGATGACGTAAGTATATTATACATGACCATTACTATCCTCAGGTTGATTGATTGGTGTTTTTCGCCAAATTCAGCGGTATTTCAACAAATTAATTTGATAAATTAATCGTATCAATCAATCAACAGCCAGCCAATCAATCAATCTGTATGTATGGATAAAACGTGTATAAACATCGTATGTTGCTGGAACAAGCCCTTTACGCCATTTACAGGCAATTTCGTCAACAACTGGAATGACATAAATGCGAGACTGGCCAATTGATCTACAGCGAATATATGCATGTGCCTTACACAGACTTCTGAATTTCGAATCGCAATTTGGAATTTAATTTGGAATTGAGTTTTATATTAAATTTTACGTAACAATTTGCGTTTTGACTTTATCACAACTCCATCTCTGGATCTAAACCTAATCATAGAATGTCATCATTTAAACCAAATTCTTCTGTTTTAGTCAAGGGTCAGGAAGGATTGTGTCGACCCGTCTGATATTTAAAGCCCAACATTGAAATGTGAGCGCCTGGACAACCAATACACAGACTTAGCAGGATAACAATCTCTCGCTGGAGAAGATGCTCAGAATGGATGTTCATAAACTCATCAATATCTCTTTTGAAGATGATGGTGTGTTTAAAATTAATACAGAAACTGTTGTGTTTGAAGTGGTAAAACTAACTGATGAGCAGTTTATTATAAGATTAGTAATAAAGTTTAATATAAAAAAATATTTTGGTTTATCTTTAGTGTTTGGTGGTTCCCTGTTTGTTTTTGATCTAAGTCCTTTAAATGTCCCTGTCCCAACTAACCCCCTTTCCCCAAACATAGTTTCTCGTCTGAAATACTTTTGTCGGTGCTTAAAGTATTAGTAAGCTTTGCTGAACTGAATGGTCAGTGGAATGGCAGTGGAATAATTTTAAGGTTCTTTGTTCCAAATATAGAACACTCGACCATGAGCATACAAGTACTGAAGGTAATGGCAATTTTGGCGAAACATCAACAACGAAACGAATATATAATAATAATTTACTTCCGCACATCAAATCAACCTATATTCATGGCTGCTTTCCATAACAAGCCTTGTTCACTTCTGTTAACATCTTAACAAGTTTGGGAGAAGATTTTGTTAACAGAAATTGTCTTTATTAGTAAAATTATTTACAGAACATATTTAAATTAAATATAAGAATGTCATTTAAACATTTAATTAGAATAATCGTGATGGTAAAACATGCATCTGAATTTACCAGCCATAGTAAAATATGTTGCTATGACCTTGACCCTTATGACCTCTGGCTCACAGGAGTCAAATGGACCACACTTACAACGACCAGCTTTAGAATTCAACATGGTCAATATAAAATTCAAACTTTTTTAGATGTAAGGGTGTGGATTTTGAGGATTGAAAAGGGTCGACGAGACTTTGGAGAGATAGATGGTACAGTATAACCCGATAAAAAAAATCGAGATAATGAAAAATAGGATGTATATGAACAATCTTAAGTTTTTGCACGGACTCACAATTGCGTCCTTTTTGTACTGTCAAAGAATCAAATATTTCTTCGTTAACGCATTGATTTGATGTTCGTTAGTGTTGTTGTTCATCAGATATTTTTAGATACCAATTGGCAAGAGGATCGTGGATACGAAATAAAAGGGCTAATCGAAAAAGGTGCATCATAATTATCGACTTCATTTGGAAAACTCCGATTATATGACGCACAATATTATGTTAGGGCCAGAGATAATGGACAATCCCTCTTGCTTTACTCAATTGCAATATCAAATATTTTAGTAGCATGTCTGTTCAACAATTTATGAGAAAAATAAAATATTGTTAAAAAAAACTTAAATGTAACGGAGTTGAACATAAATGACCGGTAAATCTGTTATTATTTTTCACTGAGACTAAGAGGAAGTTATGATTTGACACTGTATCGTATAGGGGCCAGAAACTGGTTTGGCCACTTCCGCTATGAATGTCATACGATGTATATAAACATAATATATAAGCCAAGAAGTCGACCACTTAAGACAGATTTGATAATCTCCGGAACTACACATAACCAATTAACAATTCAGCTGGTTTGGCACGATCGAGTTTGTTTTATTGGTGTGAAACGACGTATGTTGGTATATTTGACATTTTCACTTAAATATTATACTTAAATATAATAAAGTGATAACTTTGCATGACAGTGCCGGTTTGGCTGTGGAGAATGCGAGAGAAATATTGTAAAAACAAATACACCCCACGGTATCCAAAGTCACAGATAAATGTCCCAAGGTCAGAATACGGACATATAACATAAAAGAGTGTTCAGGCAGGGAGTTTATAATTTTAAAACGGCAAGAAAATAAATAGTATTTGTGTCGTTAACAGGTTTCGATATGCTGGTATACATAATATATTTAGCTTCTGGATTTTATACTTGGGTGTTCTCCCTCTAACTGACTTCAACTCGATTCGGTCCATGAACCGGTCCTGTTCTATACAAAACCCCGATACTCTGAAGTCAATGTCTCAATCTGTTGTGCCAGAGTTACCGTTCGTGTTTTGTTCTCTGCTTTCGCAGAGGGAGCTTCATTTGATGAAAACCAGAATCCGTCTTACCTCTGTAGATCAATCCAATCCGCTTGGTCAAAAAACAGAACCATTTTAAAGTAGTGATATTCGGTAACACGGCGTAAATTGTGCCGTCTCCTTCGCCGCATAACAGCTGTATACATACACCGGGACTATGCAACGAAGTCATTCAACTGTAGATCAATCCAATTCTTTTTTTAAAGATACTAGAGTTACCCCTATCAAGCAAACAAACAAATTCTAAAGAAACTAACGAGTTTTACCGTTCTTTAATGAGAACAATTGTTCAACCTTATGTTGACCTACATTACCCACTTTTTAATTTTGTATGCACCTGGGGTTTTTTGGGGGTAAAAGTAGAGCCCCCTCACCACTACCTGTTTAGAGGGTACTGGCACTGGTTTATCCCAAAGTTACCAGTCTGTATTGAAAAGCTAGATGGTGCTTTATGGTTACAAACTGAGGGAGCTTTTTATACCGAATACCAATGTCTACCGCTGTAGAATAGTGATGGTTTTAGTAAAATGGTATCGGTCTTTTTATACCTTGTTCTATTATTTATTTGACGAAGTGGATAAGATGGGTACCGTCCTCAATTTGAATTGCTGGTGTTTGTTTAATTGGGGTTTACCGCCGTTCTTATGTTATTTCACTCATTGTCATGCCAATGGGTGGAGGAAACCACCGCCGACAACACTGGCAATAAACAAAAACATCACACGATGAATACGGCACATTACAAATACATCACAAATATTTCGGCTTATTGTTCCTTTTCTCTAGCCAAGAGTTTATTCCGAGTTAACCCAATAAATCTCTCATAATTTTTCAATAAGACTCCGCTTAAGGCTTTCGGCTATGATTCTACTCTTAATCGTATGTATTGGTTTGGCCACGTCTTTTCTCTTTATTTGATACATGATTTGGTTTTGAAAATATCGCAACTCTACAAGACCCAAAGCCATGCAATTTGTTGTTGCACGCTTTCATTTATAAATTCTTCTTCACATTTTATTTCTGTCACCAAATTCTCCAGCTTTCAAGCCCTGGCGTAATTTCTCAGGGGGCAGTCAGCGTTTTCTATATTTTATTGACGAAATGTTTGTTGAACACCACGGCACCGTCCGCACTTTGAAGTGCTTGTGTACACTGTAGCTAGCAGCCAAACACATTCGGCTTTTAAAAAATCAGCGATTTTCGACAAGCTTTCATGGTTTCATCTAATTTTAATATAAAGATATACGTCAATGTTTTATTTTTCAAGTCTCAAACGCAGCCTAACGGAAAACGACTACTTTTAAATATGGGAATAGATGAAGTTGGAAACAAACATATAGATTTTAACATCATGGTCAATAAGGGCTTAAAGATTTGTTTGTTTGTTTGATTTGTGTTTAACATCGTACTCGAGGGTATTTGACTTATATGACGACGGGCTTACAGAAGAAGGCAGGCGATTTTACAGTGGGCTTTGGGCATTTTTTAATATTATTTTAGTACCATAACAGCCCTCAGATTAAGAAACGAATTAATATTAAGCCAGTAATTAAAATTTAAAATAGGTGACGTAATAAAAACACCATTTCATACGCTATAGCTACGATAAATGTATCATATCCGAGTGAGTTTTTCTATCAGGTAGAATTATTACCTTACAGTTTTGTACCAAAGAACTAGAAGCTAAGAAAAAAAAAATTAAGTAAAAGAACGGCAGATATAGCAGTGTGTAGGCCTATAGTTGCGAATACGTATCTTACCCGACTTGTATTGTACAGTCAATATACAGGCCCAGTCGCACGGAAGACAAGCATTGGCATGGTATAATGCCTGCATGTAATGTCAGATCGAATGACCTGAAAAAGCAAAAAAAAAAAAGCCAATACAAAAATGCTTTCAAATGGAAAAGACAGCTTAATTTAACAGGTGTAAGCATTTAGGGGAACTAGAACTAAAACTTTCCATATCAGTACTCAATTTTGGCTATATTTCTCGGCTACCTTTAACTATATTGGATTGGGGCTCAGTGAAATGCTCAGTGTCTTTCTCTCTTTGTCGACAAGAGGAAAAACTGCCCCGCCTTCTTCCTTTCTGAAGTCGAGCGCTTGGCGACAGCACTATCTGAGCCTTTTGTTCGGGGCCAAATGGAAATATTCACGGTATGCAACACTCTTTTTTAACTTTTTGTAAGTTTAATTCGGTCAATTCTTGCTGAAGGTCCCTTTCATTAATCGGATGGCACAAAATGTCTTACGCACACTTTCATTTCCTTTAACCGGTCAAATAATACATTTTTTGGCAAATCTTTGTTTCGGATTACTACCAGCCTCTGTCTTAACCAAACAGAATCTCCCAGGAAGCAGTGAAACGGAATTCTTTTGGCGATAACCATTTCCTAATTCTAACATCTAGGTACTACTCATGCAGGCATAATTCCTGTTAGAAATGAGATATTCATAGGTTTAACAAGGCATAGTATACGACATGTTGTGGCTTACATGCGCTGCATATGTCACTTTCAGTTTAATGAGGGATTTAATTGTAATTAGTTCCTTGATCTGAGGGCTGTTTTGTTACTAAAATTGTATATAAAAATTACCAAAACCCACTGTAATATTTCCTTTCTTCTCCTTCAAATAAAAAAAAACTTTTTTATACCGATGTTTAAAAATTTCGTAAATTTTGTATATACACAGATATACACTAAAGCACATTTTTGCGAGGATAAAATATAATTATATTGTAGAGAAAGATGCTAATATATATATATATATTTATATGAGTTAACTAAAGGGCGATATAAAACATTGAATTTAGCCATAAGGGGCTGCAGGTCAAGCCGTGCGAAAAAGGAGCACACCCTGTTTTCATTCTTATTCAAATTTCATCATCAAACGGGACAAACAGTTTCATCATTGGGTTGCCACGCCGTCATTGTTTTTGTTTCATAAGAAATCTTTATCATCATTTCCGTAATAACACAAACATATTCTTATAAAATGCGGAACAATAATTCACCCCTGCGAATATAAACCGGTTGATGGCAAACTATTAATAGAAGAGAAAATATTACCTATGTACAAATGTAATATATACGACAGCGTCTCTCTGGGCTACGTTGTGAAAACAAATTGATTATTATTAGTTCGATTTTCTCCTTATTAGAAGATAATACGACATAATTAGGAGATATATATATATACTAATTATGAGATAAAAACCCTAATTAGGAGTAATGTGTACTAACTAAGATACAATATGTGCTAATTAGGAGATAATAGGTTCTTTTTCAGAGATAATAAGTCCCATTTATGAAATAAACTCGAAAACAATAAGTCCTAATTCTGAGACAATTTAGGTCTGTGTATCTCTTTTATCTCTCGATGTTGTTTGTTAGATTGTGGTGTAACGTTGTACTCATTGGTATCTCACTTGTATGATGACGGATCGCCCGCTTCTCACTGTTCATTGCTTAAACACGATAGAAGCCCGTATATAACAGAAACACGCTTGGGTACGAAATACAATTAAATAAACAAAAATCTTCCCCCGAGTAGGACTTTATGCCTCTGTGTCTTTGGAATGGGACCCACTCATATACTTGCCCTAACTAGGAGTTATTACGTCCATATTGGGACGGATTCTGTTCTTATTAGGGCTTCTTTCTCCTATATGATGTCCTAACTATTACATTTTATCTACAAATTAAAACACAATTTATTATAATTAAGAGATATTATGTTCTTATATCTCCTAGTTATGACTTATTGTCTGCCAGTTAAGATATACCATCTTATTATAACTAATTATATCCTAATTTGAAGATAACATGTCATAAGTAACTTGAAATAATTATGTCCTAATTTTTAAATAATATCTCATAATAAACATTTTCTGTCAGATTATCCTCCAATTAGGAGACAAGTCCTAATAACGAAATAGTCTGACAGATTTTTTTTACAACGTGGCTTCCTCTCAGCTGCCGTAATTACAGATGCCACTATTTTCTGCAATTCCATTTGGCCTGTAACAGAAATATTTCATCGATACGTATCAAGCGTATCACACAAACGAATGTATATAACTATTACAAGGAACTTATAAACCTTGCACTTCTAATTCAATGATGATCATTTTAAATCGTTTTACCAAAAAGTTGTTCCATCATTTGTTTTATACGCTATTGTTTGTATCTTCATATCTCATTTTGTAAAATAAAATTCAGTTCGTTTCAGACGCATACTTGCAATATATCCCAGACGATGGTCTTTACTATTTCATAATACAATAAAACGGACAAGGACAGAGGTTATAAAAGTCATGTAGTATACTCAAGATGACATTCTTTACGGCAGAGTGCTCAAGAGGCTGTCGTATGCAGTGAGTTTATACTCCAAGTTTTTCATAATCACGGCTTTGAAGCATGATTCCACGAGTTTAAGCAAAGTCTCTGATTTGAGTGTGCTCAACTGTTTATGACGTGAGACACTGGCTCGTGTATAGAGAGTTACGAGATGATATCTTACCAAATGATTAAAAACGTTTTTGTTGTTCTTTACTCGTCTATATCTTTAAAAGACAAAAGGTGGAAAACACGATTCAGCGAGTCACTATTATCCACGTACCCAACACACAGCGTATTATTCTAAAACTACTTTCTCTATATTCTCAATGTCCCCTCTTTATATAGCAGCAAACAGATTAAAAAAATTCCTAGCTGTTCTGCCTATTCCGTTGAAAATAGATCGACTATATATGTTTTTGAAATTACTGGCATGGCCATTTTGAGAATCTCCCAGAATGCATTTGCGTCTGACCTAGTTCACCCATATATGGAAGGACTACATGTTGTGCAAGCTAAAAATGAAAAGCAGAAAAGTATTATTCACATTAAATTGAATTTGCAGACATTAATAAGTTTTAATGACATACCAAGTAACTGCTCCAGGTTGGATTACATTTGGAGAATTACAGCTGGTTATTGTTGAATCCAGCATTCATCCATTCCGTTTGAGTTTAGGCGCTTTAAATAATCAAATATCCCATGCGAAATGCTATTGTATATTTTGACATTGGCTCCGCCACTCGACAACGTCAGACTTCATGCGGGAACTATAGGTCAGGCGCAAATGCTTTCTGGGAGATTTTTAAAATGGCCATGCCAGTTATTTCTGCCAAACGATTAAGTCCATAGTCAATCTATTTTCAACTAATTAAGCACAACTGCTGGGAATCATCGAAATCTGATTGCTGCTATATACAAAAAGGGGACATTGAGAATGCAGAGGAAGTAATTTCAGAATTATGCGCTGTCTGTTGAGTACGTGGCTTATAGTGACTTGCTGTTCGTGTTTCCTACCTTTAGTCTTTTAAAGATATAGACTGGTACAGAATAAAAATAACGTGTTCAATCATTTCGTTACTACTCATCTCGTAACGCCTTATACACGGGCCTATGCTCGAGCACACTTGACTGGCCGCTGGTGTTTGCATGTGTCGGGTGACCAATGGACATGAGCTTATTGGAACTGCTTGTTTTAAAAATAAACGATTTATTTTGAGACTGATTCTTGCCGATTACTCTTGGTGATACAGTGTGTACATTTATGTGAACAGTCGTTCGATGTTCGTTTTAGCCAATCAACGTACTGACGATCGGTCCCTTACAAAAAATCCTATAAGGTTTTGTTCAAAATCATATAGGATTTTTTCTATGGAATATTATCGGATTAATAAAATTCTAAAGGATTTTATAATTATCTATACGATGCTATAGGATGTTTAAAATCCTATATGACCATATATGATTTTTCTGCAGGGGACGTTTCGTACATAAAATATTTAAAGTATGCGATACTATGTGAATTTAGTTTGTATTTCATGAAGCAAAAATATTGTGACTTACGCAACGTATTGAATTGGATAACAGGTGACTTGGCTTACAAATCGTGCAAAGCTCGTATCTTCAGGATTTCACTTGGTAGGAACAACATTCCACGAATTGCAATTTCTGCCACCTGCGTTGTGAGTTTAATGATTCGGCTATTCCTTGAACTAACCGCCGTCCGGCTAAGGGCAGTTGACCTGGAGAGTAACAATGCTGTCTCTACTTGGCACTAAAGGAAAATTAAATTTCCAACATAAAAGAACATAAACGCTTCACATGTTGGTTGTCAATTATTGTTGAATACACAAAAAAGCAACATACCCTTAAACAAGACGTAAAACACCAATCAATCAACCAACCTTGAGCTTACCCAAATGTATCAACTACTCACAACTTCCTATGTATAGAATGAGTATACCTGAACCCATTTGAAGTCAACTTTATAACCACATAGACTAATTTGTTTCGAATCCAACGCCTACTGACACCTCGCATCTGTTCGAAAGCTGTCATCCCACGTATGCCTACAAGACATGTTGGAACAGTAAGTATTTTATCTTTTTCATCAAAATGGTCAACTTTTTGGGGTGTGACAATACTTTTTCTCTCAGCATTTCCGGACAGCGCGTGAAAGGACTAGATGTTGTAGGCGATGTTCATAGTAGAGTTAGTACCTCAGGGTTCATCTTAGGGAGCGCCTGTAAATATCTGGATATTCAGTTCGAATGGATCAATCATTTTTTCTGTTAGTGTCACTCTTCAACTCATTAAAACCAAAAATTTCACTACGTGAAACGCTGACACGAGTCAAATGTTTAGTCATTTCCGTACAAACTGTTATATTAAAAAAGAAGACTAATGTCATTTGATTAAAGTTTTACGTCACGCTTAAAGTTATTTCACTCACATAACAATGAGTCATTCTTTCGCCGAAAAGCCATTCTAGGCGTGAGTGTGAAAAACAGCAACCATGAGCCAGGACAATACCAAGACGCAAAAATAGACGCCACTACAGACTGGCTTTTTATTCATTTATTCGTACATGCGTTCATTGGTTTTAAACAATATGTCAAAGGGTACTTTATTCGATCATATGATAATACAATAGTATGATAATTGTAATAAAGTGATAAGTATGTGGAGTCTCTCGTCTGTTGAAAAATTTATGCTACTCCATATTTACGTAAATATAGCATGCCTATTGTTCCAACGTACGGCCTTAAAGGAAAGAGTTAAAGAACAGTTCGTGTATGCACATGAGGTATTGTTCCGCGAAGGAATCATAGCTTGAGTTGACCTTAATTACCATGACGTCACATAACCCTTATTGACATTTTACGCTCCCCATTTTCTTTTGGACATATTATATGTCAGGTATCAACGTCATAACGCGATGCGTCATTTTTCTGGAAGGAACCTAGCTCCGCATATAGGTTCCTTCGCGAACAATGAGGCATTGCGTTATGCGGAACTAGGCTCCTACCAAAATAATAAGGCATCGCGTAATTACTTTGATACCTGACATATAACATGGCCAAAAGAAAATGGGTAA
>JAVFBW010179690.1:0-10740 GCA_034783835.1 Mopalia ciliata
ACATTAAAAAAAGAATTTGAAAAATTAATAATTTTTTTTTTTAAGTTCTAAAAAAGTGAGAAAAAAACCCAATAATATTTTGTTCGCAGTTTAAATGGAAAAAAAAATTCTGGACAGACAAATGAAGATATACAACATGGTGAATATTACCATCAATTTGAGCACATATATACCGGTAATCATTTAATTAGTCCAAGTGGCCCTGACGATTTGTTTTGGTTATGTCTAACAGCAAATTAATTCCCCGTCATTTAATAACTAAAGAGTAAATATCACTAGGCCTTCTTAACTGGCTGGATGAAAATAGAAATTCCAAAGATTTTGTTTTTAGACCTCATTTTTTTTTTAATCATTGGAAATAATGTTCGATTGGGTTTACCTTTTAAACCATCACTGTCCTAACTATGAATCGCAACAGTTTATTGAGTTAGCCTATTAAATATGATAGGGGAGCTACTATAGTATAATATGTCACTAAGTACATCATAACATGTATAGTACCCTAGATACGCCTACGAAAAAAAAAAGTAGCTTTTTATGATGAAATAGCATCAGAAGTCTATCAAGCATGCTTGAAAGACTTCTGATAGCATATAATGAATGCATGATGGATTTAAGATTTAGCTTACAGATACATTGGTTTTTAAACATCGGATTTTTTTTTTATAATTACACCGACAAAATAACTTGATAGTTATTATTCAACTTTAAATATTTACCTTAGTTAACTCTCAACGTCATTCAGCTTAACATCGCAGAGGGTCTGTTATCTGTTTCTCTGATTAGGGTTACCGGTATACTGTAAGGCGGTCTCAAACAAGGTTACAAAGGAGCTATAAATCATGAGAAATTAATATTACCAAGTCATCATATAACACGTGATAGCACTTGAACTTAACAGTCTTATCATATTTAGGTCATCATCTTTGAATTCAACTACCCGGTCAGTAGGTCGATATAAAGTTTCATGTTTTGATATTTACATCAGAAATGTCAATGTTAAATAATGCTACACTGTATGATAGACTATTACTATCGGAGATACATAACTCTGCATCTAAGGGAGGCTCTGATCTTCGGTGAATGAATTACCTCCCTTTACCACCGACACTGGTATTTTATTTTATATATATTAAATATAAATAATTGTCGTCGAAAAAAACCCTGTTATTTCTATATTACCAACAAAAAGAGACTTACTTCGGTCAACAACGAAAGAGAAAACAAAACCTGATAAATTCTGTGTATAATCCTTCCCGTATCATTATCTAAAATTTTTATGCAACCCGCTTCCACATCACCGGAAGTAATCCGACGTGGCATAAAGCCGGTCATAATTTGTGGCGTGGATTTCGACGTCCGAAGATAGTGTTCGTTTTGGCGTTGATCTCACAATAAATCCACATCTACAATTACAGAAACGTTGACGGTAAGTATTGAAATATCTCGGACAACTTTAATATGAATACATAAGTAAATTGTTGTTGAAACCGATCATTACGTTTGACAGCTAGGCATAGGCCTAACTGATCAACAACAACAGGCTGCTGATTTGAATACACAGCTGTGCTTAGACTAAGATGCGGTTCGTTCTCAAGCCGAAGATCAGGTATTTGTTTTCTTATTTTCCACCAAAAGGTATGGCGTCAAAGTTCTGTTTAAGATAAAAGCTGGAAGCTTAAATTTTTTTTTTTTTAAATCGGAATAATTTCAACTTGTTTGTCATATATTTTTTGGTTGTATTAAAAAGTCGCGCAGCTCGAATGATCAGTAAAACAGTTATTTTTAAACTTCATATTTCACTTCTGACCATTAGATCGATTTTAAAAAATGTATCTGCTTATAAAGTTATTTATTATTCCAGTTATTAGCTTGCCTAAGGTTAGCACAATGAATAGGGCTAATTCCTCCGTCTTAGGCCAACATCTCGCCACCCTTGAGTACGACGTTAAACACCAATCAAACAAACAAACAAACAAATGCATCTCACCTATCTCAACCCATGGTGAAGGTTGGAAATTGATCTGCCGCTATCACAAGCCTCTCAAAACATATTGGATTTTTATCTAATTTTTTTTTGGAATACAAAAGTTTTTCGCCAGAGTTGACACGTATAAGTTATCTCCTTTAAAATAATAAGATTCAAAACATCACAAAAAAAATATTGCAAGTAGGTAAAATACGAGTCATTGCTTTCACAATATCTAAAAAAAATCGGAGAGAAAAAAATATATGTTTTGAAAGGCCGGCCATAGCGGGGAATCGATTTTCAAATTTCACCACAGGTTGAGACAGGCAGGATGTAGGGCTGACTGAGGAATTAGCCCTATACATTGTGCTAGCCTAAGGTAAAGATGTGCGATTGTGGTTTATGACAGATTCTAACACGGTCCCTCTCCAATCCCTGTGGACTTAAAAATAAATGACATAAGCAAGTCTGCACTTTCACACACAGTTCTGCGTGGTCTAATTCTTTGAAGTTTCAATAGTTATTTAATTTCACTCATGTATACTTGCAGAGCAGTATTCAGGGTCATTTTAGTTACAGAAACATATGTGCTCCAAACTATTTTAAGCCCAAATGAATTTCAATATATAACTATTTTCATAAATTCCTGTTAAAAGCTAAAAGCAGATTCAGAACCCTGATTATAGTCTGAAGAATTTTGGATAGGAACCTAGGAAAGTTTTCTAGAAACTCCTCTGACTTGTCTGACATTTTATTACAGTTTATTTCCCTAAAATGTGTTAGACTGATGATGCGTTTGAGACTCCTTGTTCTCCCCATGCATTTGTTCTGTATTTATTGCTCGTACTTACGACAAACATTCGAGAGCACTGCTTCAAGTTGTGAACACAATTTCACAAACAGTAACTTTCTTTTGAGTTCTACTTCAGGTGGAAAATACCACTTGTCAACTGTATTATCTCATTAAATAGCTCAGATTACATTCTTTTTGTTCCTATTTAGAGCAGCACAAAAACATCTACATCAAGTACTTTGGTTATGTAGCTCAGTATCATGTTATAATTTTCACGCTTTTAATGGCATAAGTTTGATTGAGATAGAAGAAAAGTTGTAAATGATTTACCCAATATGCCAGTAGTTGCAGCTAGTATTATAGACATTTAACCGTATTTCAGTTTCCTGTATGTAGGTACTAGATCACATGCTATGCTATGTTGCGATTTCAACCTCAAATCTTACAGGTAGTCTTTCTGCTATAAATGTTATACTCACGCTAACAGATTCAAGTATTAGACCTGGTATTAGTGGATAAGCGTCTATATGGTAGCTTACAGGCTTCTCTTTTGGTCTTTTTTCAGAGAGCAGTCAATGATGGAGACTTACCAGGATTTTATACAGCAGAATGAGGATCGTGATGGAGTGCGCTTCAGCTGGAATGTTTGGCCATCTAGCCGCCTTGAAGCCACAAGAATGGTTGTTCCGTTATCTTGTTTGTTCACTCCAATCAAGGACCGACCTGATTTACCCCCAATTCAGTATGATCCTGTACTGTGCTCCCGACCAACTTGTAGAGCTGTTTTAAATCCATTCTGGTAATTGTATTTTCCTCATTACTTTCACTTTCTACTCAAGCTCATTTAGTATAAGACGTTAAACACCAATCAAGCAAACAAACAAACAGACATTTAGTATAATACTGTTCCAGTATGATGGAATACTTATTGATGCTACAGGGTGTTTAGCTAACAGTTATCTAAAACAAGTTGTCTCAAGTGCAGTGTTCTTTACGTATTAAGAAAAGCTGTCTTATTATCAACTGTATTAAAATTACTTTCACTGACATTACTTTTAACAATGGATCCATACATATGATAATAAATGTATAACATTAGCTGATTCTGAGTATGATGAACAGAAGTTGTAAAATAAATGCCACCAACATTAATTACTGTGTACAAGCTCACATTAAAATCTGAAAGCTATGAGCTTATGTAAAATTTTCTAAACAATGTTAAAGTCTAGTACAGATTTGTACAATAGTAAAGAGTGTAATGAGTTTAATTTCAAAACTGATTCATTTTCTTTTCAGTCAGGTAGATTATCGAGCAAAAATATGGGCCTGTAATTTCTGTTTCCAAAGAAATCCAGTAAGTGTAGTAATTTTGATATTGTGAAGAAAAAAAAAACCTGTTTTGTTCAAGTTTACCTTATTTGAGAGATGTTTGGGAACAAAGCTAAAGAACTGATGTTGACTTGATTGTTTTCTTTATTAAACAAACTTTTAAGAATAATAATGGTTTATGCTGGTGATTTTGTTGAATAAAAAACATAATATTTTGTGTGAATTCATTGTCTTATCAAGTTATTGTATGAGAGTAGTGTACTCTTCAGTGGTAGTCATAATACTATCATTGACTTTTTATGTTTGTATATTCTTGTTTATAAAAAGTTAAATTAATATCATGAATAAGTTTAAGGGGTTTAACGTCCTGTCCTACTCAAGGATATTTCACTAATATGACAACAGATTGTCAATTTCACACTGTTCCTTGCTTAACTGCAGTGGAAAATCCAGAAGACATTAAATAAAAAACCTCACCAAAAAACCTAATGGTCAAAGGGTGGAGTCGAACTCATAGTTGGTTCTTTATAATGGCTTTTCCACTCTCAAGTGGCACTGAGGTATATAAGGATTTCACATGCAGGGCAATCCATCGGAGTATAAGTGAAATACTTCATAAGTAAGACATAAAACTCCAATCATATAGACAAAAGCTTTCATATTCCTGTTTTCGTTTTGCCTAAGTATTTTTCTTATGTTTCAGTTTCCTCCTCAATATGCAGCTATCACAGAACAACATCAGCCTGCTGAACTTATCCCCCAGTTTTCAACCATCGAGTACACACTCACTGTAAGTGTTGGGCTGTGTTAATCAAGCAGTTTATAGAATTTCGCCAATTTCTCATGATTAAAAATAAACTAATTGCTAAAAGTAATAAACCTCATGATTGATTTCATTTACCCTTTGCACTGGCCAGCCATCATATGAGTTAACTAGCCTTATGTGTGTTTAAACCCCAATGACACAGTCTAAACTACAACAGTTCTACTTTTAAAACTCTTTGTTTTTGTTTGTTTGCCTAGAGCTTGAGGTGTCCCTTGCCCTTACTCCTACTGAATCAATATGTCACAAACTATATAGTATGGATTTGGCTAAAACGTACAGTGTACAAGGTTTTTCCATTCTCTGTTTTTATGCCCTTATAAATTGATATGTAATCTATTTTATATACATGTATTGTTGCAAATAAATTTATTATTTGGTTGCCTTTTATGTATAGAGAGCTACCTGTCACCCACCTGTATATCTGATTGTGTTGGATACATGTATGGATGAGGAGGACCTTCAAGCAGTCAAGGTAAAGTTTGTAACAAAACGTTTTATAAGCTAGTTTGCCTGGAATTAAAAGCATAACATTTTATGAGAAGAATGAATTGGGTCAGTACCCATGCTAAGCCACACAGTCACAAGGTTTACAGTTGATGAATATAAAGAAGTGGTTTATATGTGACAAGTGGGATCATCAGAATAGGGTTTTTCTTTGTCTTTGTTTATTCCCAAGACAAGCCATTTTCAGCCACATTGAGTAAATACCCTGGGGTATCACATGAATTAATGAAACCCAATTTTAAATAAAATAAATACTATATTTTCTGGCGTTTATCTGAGCAGTTGAAGACTTTGTTGCTTAGTGAAACCAATTACCTTTTGATTCACTTAGAAAATAGGTAAAACACCCTCTTAATGTACAGTTTTGATTGTTATTTGTGTGATGTTTACAGGAATCTCTTCAGATGTCTTTGAGCTTGCTCCCCCCTAATGCTCTAATTGGGCTGGTCACGTTTGGGAAAATGGTTCAGGTCCATGAATTAGGATGTGAGGGTTGTTCCAAAAGTTATGTTTTCAGGGGGACAAAAGATCTAACAGCCAAACAGATACAGGTGAGAACTAATACAGCTTGTTTTTCTATTCTATATATTACTTTCCAACAGAACAAAACAATTCACATTTATGGTTGTTGTGGTATAATTCTTACTGTTGGAAAACATTGCTGTCTTAAAAGTTCTTAAGCATACCATAAAACACTGATCTATAAATGATTACTTATGGAATTTCCTGTGTCTTTACATTGCCCTCTACCATTCCAGTAAGTATTTTAACATTGCCAAGTTTGTTAGGATTGTTTTTCTTGTAACATGGTTGAATTATTTTTAATGGCCTGATAAACACTCACCCGCTTTTTTAAAACTATGTTGAGTGTAAATTGTCTTAGTTTTGTCAGATTTATTATTTCAGTTTTATATTTTTTATATTTTAGATAATATAATCTGTCAATATTAATTTATCGAATTGTTTTTATTTTTTCCCTCAGGAAATGTTGGGTATAGGGCGAGCTCCAGGTGGGGGACAACCACAGCAACAGCAACCAAGAGGTCCTCAAAACCCACAACAACAGTTTCAACTTCCAGCTAACAGGTACATGTTCACTGCATTTAAAATTCTATATAGTTTACATTTCGATGAATCACATTATTTTTCTCTAATTTTAGAAAGTTTGAATCTAGTTTGTATCAAGTGTCAATTGGTGAGAGAGTTGTCTATATGTTAAGGAATAATACATAATCCCATATTTCCCCAAAGAATGAGCTGAAAATGCACAATAAAAAATAATCATTTTCATTTGTCGAACAGATTTCTGCAGCCGGTTCACAAGTGTGACATGAATTTAACCGACTTATTAGGAGAGTTACAGCGGGATCCATGGCCAGTGCCACAGGGCAAGCGGCCGCTACGATCTACTGGAGTGGCATTGTCTATAGCTGTGGGCCTTCTTGAGGTAAGAATGTGCAGGAAGACAAAGAAATGGTTATCTCTAAAACAAATTTTCTTGTGTGAAAATGTGGCATACCTTCAGAGTTCTCTATCTAGTTACTCTATCTGGTTAAATTAAACCATTACACTCCACAGATAAAATCACAAAGTGGTAAGGGCTTGTTGTTTCAAACAGGTTGTAACAATGGAGGAACATTTAACATCAAACAGAGTGAAACGCTGCACATTCTATTGTTTTGTTTGTCTAGCTCTTTTATCACCCTCATGTAAGTGAAATACCCTGAAGGTTTTGTTAAAATACATTTCTGTCATGTAAGTGAAATAGCCTAACATTATTGTTGGAGAACGTCCTATAACAAAGGTATCACATATAGAAAGACTTCCACGTTGGGAGTCCTCCCATTATATTGTTATTTATATCATTAAATTTGACTATTACCAAAAATCTTTTGATAACTATCTTACTTTCATTTGAAATGTCATTTTAATATTTACATTTTTTAAAATAAATTTTTAATAATTTGGTTAACAATTTGAATGTTTTAGTGTACCTACCCTAACACTGGAGCCCGTATAATGATGTTTGTGGGAGGTTCCTGTTCTCAAGGCCCTGGGATGGTTGTCGGTGATGAACTGAAACATCCAATCAGATCTCACCATGACATTGAGAAAGATAACTGTAAATATATGAAAAAAGCTATGAAGGTAAGTGTTAAATAGAAAAAGTTTATGTCAAACCTGTAAGCATTCATTTGAAAAGTTTGAATTTCTCCACAGTCTGGTGAATTTATTAAATTTTGACCTGTTTACTACTCCAAAACTGATGTTTTATTCAGTTAGTATAAAGCTAGAAGTATGAACAACTTTCATAATGGCATACTTATCCTACCTACTTAAATGTAATGCTCCAGGCTTTTAGTCATTCTGTTGTCATCCCTTTTATAAGTAAGTCACATGATGTGAGGCTGGTTTTTGCTAGGTTTCCTCTCTCTCTCAACGATTTAAGCAAAGAATTGTGTAAAATCGACAATATGTCAAATATTCTACGTACAATGTTCAGCCTCAATCAAACACAAACCTTCATGACTATTCCACTTTATCTAAAGATCATTGTACCATTATATATCATGAAAATGTATGTTGTTACGTGGCTTTCATTCTGTTCAAGTGGAGAAGACAGCTCTCCATAAATATATACATACTTGATCATTTATTGTTTTAATTAAGAAAAACACTGTAATATTGCATTTTCAGCACTATGAAGCATTAGCCAATCGTTCTGCTCAGAATGGTCATGTGATTGATGTCTACTCCTGTGCTCTGGATCAGACAGGTCTTCATGAAATGAAGTATTGTCCTAACTACACTGGGTAAGTCTACAAACTATACATTACAATATGTTCTATTGAAACACGTTCATGTTGAAGAATTTCTTACTGACGTTTACACATATGCTTGGCAAATTTTTCATGTTTGTTTCTTTCTATAGTATTGTTACAAAGTTTGAACAATTCAATACTTTTAGTTATAAGACGTTCATTGGAGATTGTGTTTAATTTGCTCTGTACTTAAACTAGGTTGGACCAATATTAAAAAGAAAGTAAGAAGCTTTGTTTTGTTTTTATTTCAGTGGCCACATGGTGATGGGAGATTCGTTTAATACTTCACTCTTCAAACAGACCTTTCAAAGAGTTTTCTCCAAAGATGGTAAAGGAGAGTTCAAAATGGCCTTTGGTGCAACATTTGAAGTCAAGGTAAATTACATCTCCGTTATTCTTCATTGAAACTTCTCTATTCCAAAGTAAAAATTACCTGTAATGATGGTTAGGTACATTTACTGTTTTTTTCTCCTGTTGTAGACATCAAGGGAGTTGAAAGTCTCAGGTGCTATAGGACCGTGTGTATCTCTGGGTGTGAAGGGGCCTTGTGTTGCTGACACAGAGTTAGGGCTAGGAGGTACTTCACAATGGAAGCTCTGTGGCATATACCCTAACACAACGATTGCCGTCACATTTGAGGTTGTCAATCAGGTAAGTGAAACCAAGTGCATGTGATTGTTGTCTTAATTCAGTATTTATGTTTTTGCCTTTTTGTTTTCAATTGTTTCCACAAAATATATAATATTTTTGTAAATATTTATACTGCCCTTTGCTGATAATTAAGCCACTTACACTAAATTCTTTACCGTAAGTATCTTGTAGTGAGAAACACTACAATTATGAATATTTTTAACTTAGTTCATGTAATAAATAGATCATTGTTACGGTTTTATTGATCTTTTTGGTAAAATTTTCAGCACAATGCACCAATTCCTCAGGGCGGAAGAGGATATGTACAATTTATAACACAGTATCAACATTCAAGTGGCCAGAGAAGGGTTAGAGTTTCAACAGTAGCCAGAAAGTAAGTCAGAAAATTAGCTTATAGGATATATTGTTATCATATTGAGTTTAGGACCCGTGGCCATGGCTTAGTAGCGAGTGCACTTCCTAAACTGAACTTCGATTTGCCGTTCACTGTATCGAGTCCGCCTGTCTACCGTCAGGTATATGAGTGAGTCACATGTTGTGGCTCCGGCAATTGCAGGGATGGTTTTAACGAGGTTTCCTCTCGGTTTTCCACCATAATAAGGCTGTGTGAAGTGGACAATCCGTCATATAAGTGAAATACCCTTCAGTACGATGTTAAACACCAATCAAAGAAACAAAACAAACATATTGAGTTTAACATATAAAATAACACTATCAACGTCAATCTTTAGATTCATTCAGTTGGCAATTCAAAGGTGCTTTCTATTGCCATTGCGCTGTGACTGCTCTCTGAGCTAAAGGGCAGCACAAAGATTATCTTGTGGCATCAAGGGTGAGCTGGCACTCTGTCCGCTAATCAAACAAATCCTGTCTTCCATAAGTTTCTTTTTAAGCTTAGACTCTGATTAAATTATCTACAAAATGTATTTGTTTTTATCCCTGTAGTTGGGCTGATGCTAGTACTAATATAGAGCATATATCAGCTGGGTTTGACCAGGAGGCAGCAGCTGTTCTCATGGCCCGACTGGCTGTATTTAGAGCGGAGACTGATGATGGGCCTGATGTTTTACGCTGGCTGGATAGAATGCTTATTCGTTTGGTGAGTACCAGTTTTATTGTGCTACTTCTAAATAAACACCATGTTATTTATTATAGACCAGTGATGATATATCGTGCACCACGCTGAGTTTTCAATGCTGAATGCACGTAACCACCGAATCACTTTATCTGAGGTCTGTATTTAAAAGTTTTATAATAAAACAGACAAATGTTTTTAAAAAATATAATAAAAGGTATGTCCATAATCTGGTTCTTTCAACAAGCTTCATATTTGCATCTAATTATGAATTTTTCAAAAAATTTTATCATCGAGTGCTTTGTTGTTTTTGTTTTCAGTGTCAGAAGTTTGGTTCTTATCACAAAGATGACCCGAACAGTTTCCGTTTTTCTGAGAATTTCTCGCTTTATCCTCAATTTATGTTCCATCTGAGAAGATCCCAATTCCTGCAAGTCTTCAATAACAGTCCTGATGAAACATCATATTACAGGTAGATTTCCCCTTGATATATGGTACTAGTAGGTACAGGTTTTTAGCCCTATTCATAGAATTCTCCAGCAAGAGTTGTTTCCCCCTATGTCAGATCCTATGTCAGAATACGGTAGCACCTCATGTCCATATACATGCAGGCCCTTGCTCTTGGAAGGAAAAGACCGAACGAGTTCTTCCCATGGTTAACCAAACTTATTTTATGAGCACGCCACAGCATTGCTGAAATACTGTGGAATGTGCATGGTGGGTTCATACACTCTGAAATCAACTTTTCCTACAGTTTGTGATAGAATTTTC